>MNCI01011336.1:874654-898880 GCA_015680685.1 Gnetum montanum | reverse complement strand
ATTTTGATTTTCGGGTTCCGTTTCAGGAAAGTCCCGCTGAAATCAAATATCAAGTCGGTGATTCTCGCATATAAGTAGGCATTTTTTTTTGGTTAGAACGGACTGTTGGCTATTGTGAGTTCAAATTCACGGGTATTATCTAGCAAGAGCAAGAAGAGCAGAAGATTTGAAGGTGCAAGACTGTGCAAGTGTTGAAGCTGTGATAATGGCGCCTAAGATGAAGAGGAAGAACACTAAATTGGCTAAAATTGACGAGGTACAGGAGAACCTGGAGCATGTTCAACAAGCTGTGGTCGAAGTGCGCGACCCGACACCTTTGAACCAGTAGGTTATTCTTTGCTTGCTCATGCTATTTTAGCATTTGTGCTATATAGCATTCTTTGTGTAAATGAGGGTTTTGGGTTATGGAGCTTGCGTTACAGCAAGGGTTTGGCATGGTTGCGTTTACCGCCGTTGTCAGAGACGGACCTTGCGTTGTTGCAAGGGTTTAGGTGATTTCCACATAGATGGCTAAGCATGATGCGTAACGTTTCTGTATTAAAGATGCAACTATAAATCTAGGCATTGATTTTTGTAGCGTGTTTTCTATACAGTGTCGTGCTGAAGCCTACTCTGATTGTGTTAGACATCATTGGGGTTTTGTGTTGGGTAAACCCCATCGTCCCCAATGTCCCTCCTCCACACACACGAGTGCAGGGGAAGGCCATTTGGTTCCGGAAGAGGGCGCTGGAGTTTCTGCAGTTCTTACTATGCAACTTTAGCATCATTGTGTGGTCTAATGTGACTGGTGATGTTGTCGGTGCCATTTTAGAACACCTATTGGTGGGGTCTGCACAGGGGATTCTGGCTTACTTGACAGACGGGGTCATCGATACAAGTCGTCCTGAGGATCAAGCGCTCAGCGCCTGAGGCCTGAGGAGCTTATGCTAGATCTGGGAAATGGCCCGTTTCAGTTGTTATCATGCATATAAGACGTTGTTTGTGGCTCGCCATGTTTCAACCTACTTCCAGAACCCACAAGGCACGGTGTACTACGCAGGCGGGTAAGCAAATTCTGCCAACTGTATCGTCTTTGTTACTGTTATAGTGTCTGTTATCGATGTGAAGTGTAAGAGAAGTCTATGTGCAAAGTGTAAGTTAAGCCTACGTTGTATGGTACAGGTTTTTCATACATGATAACAGGTTAATCGGAGATGGCGATGCATTGGCCTGGGCCAAAATGGCAATAATGGCGTTTACCTCAACCAGCAATGTGCGTGTCGGTGTTATAGGGCAAATTGGAAATGAGATGCGTGAGTATCACACCCACTACGATCGTCCTTTTAAGAATTGCCAGGAACTTGGGTGGCTGCACGATGATTGGACCTTAGAGTTGCCCCTTACGGTTGAGGACGTGCAGAGGGACCTACCGCCATTCCCTTTGCCCTTCGGACCTGGTAAGGCCACTGCGTGTTCTAATGTTATGCGTGGCGTTGTGAGTTGTGGACATTACGTAATAGCATTTCTATTTGACTTGCGTTTTATACTTTTCAGTCAGGGAATCTCAGGAGATTACCCTTACGATTTCTGGCCACGAGGCGAGAGATGTCCTCTTCCATTACGATGATATTAATCATGCATAGCGCTGGCTCGGCCACTCAGCGGCCACAGTCGCGGCGACCACCAAGATCTGGGCAGCAGGGCTAATGCACCTGTTTTTGGCTGCGACCCCTGATGTCCCCGCCAGTGAAATGATAGCCTTGGTCAACTCCTTCAGTGAGAAGGCAGAGCGTTTTTGCACGCGCGTGCGTAACGTGTGCATAAGTTTCAATATCAACGCTTAGCTCTTCGTAGACCTGTTTGGCGTCCCCTCGAACGGCCTTCTCGTAAAGGCGAAGACCAAGAGGAGCCCTAGATTCCAGGAGTGTCTGAAGTAGTGGGTGAGGATTCCAAAAGAGACCAAATGGTTTCCTTGTGACAAATTTGAGATGGGCGCTGCCAAGACACTGTATCCCCTTTTCTGAGCCCGAACTTTCCCCAAAATCCTCTCGCAGGCGAAGTTCTTTTCTGTAGAATAGACCCACATTATGTGAGACGTTCTGGAGGAGGGAACCCAGTTCGATTGGGTAAACTATTTTGCTGAGGGACTGCGCAGCGAAATGGTTAAGCTTCGCAAGAAGCTTGAGTCCCGCTTTAATGTGCATTATGCCTTTTTCATAGCTTGCCTCCGGCAGTTTGCTGAGTTTCTGGTCATCCAGAGGAATGGGGTCTGGGAATAGCAAGATCGAGACCAGCTGTCCAGACCTTGGATTACCCACATTCTCAGCACTACCCGTGGGCAAGATCCGCCAGAAGGGATCAGGGAGTCATTTTCTGTAAGGACTAAAGGCTTGGCGGCGCCCCAAGTACGAGGTCTCGACAGCATGGGCGGGATAATGCCTACCTACACCGATGACGCCTCGCGAGGGAAGCGTGTGGCGGAAGAAATCGTAGAACCGGTAGCTCGGCGCAAGAGGCTCTGTCTAGTCGAGGCCCCTGGGGGTAGCACAAGCCAAACTGTTGCAGTCAAGGTTCAGTGGAATAAGCTTCTGCCTAGTAAATGTGCAAGGATTGTAGTACGCAATGTTTTATTTAGATTGTCTGGCATTATACGCTAACGTGTGGTGGTGTAAATAGTAAAAATGACAAGGCAATTGACCCCTAAGACAGGGGCGATGGTACTAAGCCGTGGGGAGGGGGCCTCAATTTTGGAAGAAGAGGCCCCAGCTGTTAATGTGAGTTGTGTGCAGGCTCCAGTGCGTGAGGAGGCCCCAGCTGCTAGCGGGAGCCGTGCATATGACCAGGTACATGAGGAAACTCCAGCTACTGGGACTAGCGGCACACGGGATCACGTGCGTGAAGAGAAAGCGGCGGAAGAGATTGGTGAAGTTGCCACTGTCACTGGCAGAGGTAATGAGTGCGTTAACATGTTTGTAGGATCTTGTTAATAGATGGAGTGTCTAACCAAATACGCTACAGGGGAAGAAGATGCATCTACGTCTGCTGCTTTGAACAGAATGTGAAGAGACTTCCCCGACAAATTTGCCTTCATGGAAGGTGTCGTTAATGACATGATCGAGCGTTTGGAGCATGTTGAACCTGGCGCTGGTATGTTATAGCCGTAATGAGTTTACGATGTAATGTTTTAGTAATGTGTCATCCATATTAATGCTTGTTTTCTGTTAGGAGCTCACCTCCGATGGGATCCCGCGGAGCCCATTGATTTGGACACAACGGAGCCCCCATCTGATGGGGTAGTTGTGCCACGTCACATTTATGAGGAAATGCGTAAATGTGCGTTACGCTCGACATGCTCTGTATGGGAAAGTAGGGGTGTTAATGAAAGCCTATGGAAAAGGCTGCAGCAGTCAGAGCAGAGGGTTTAGTCCTTGACCAAAGAAGTCGGGGACCTAAGGTCACGGTACGAATTCCTACAGGCTCAAGTGATGGGGGATGAAGACTGGCGTACTACTATTATCGATCACTCCCATTATTGAACAGCCATCAAGAACAGCGTATAGACCAGTTAGGCGTTAGTAGAGTACAGGATGAAAATTGAACTCCTAGCTCAGAAAAGCCGGGACTGGAGGGACTACTGCGCCAGCGTACAGGAGTGGGGGCAGAAGGAGAAGGACCACAAGCACCTTTATAAAAGGGAAAGTGTCGCTTATCAAAAACACTACCACGATTCTGCCATCAAAGCTCGATCCCTGAAGGTTTTCGTGGACACCATCGGAGCGTCTGAAGCTTTCAAGAAGTTCGAAGAGCAGGTGACCGTAACTGTGTCCCTAGAGAGGGTAATGGTTCTCCGTGGGAATCAGGCTACAATCCCTACCTTCTTCCTAGATCCACCCCGCTGGAGTAGTGTGGAGAAAGGGAAGGTGAAAGCTGGAGCTGCGTTGGGTGAGGATGTGTGGCCAGACCTGACGGAGGAAGAGATTATGCAGCGTCTGTGGGCTGGCCTGGACAAGCTCCCCTTTGCTACAAAAGTAGGGCCGTCGCGAGTAAGTTTATGCATGACATAGTCGGAAAGTTTTCTGGCTTGTGTTGTCTACTCTAATTTTTGATGTTATTTGGGTTTAGGTACCGAAAGAAGATAGGGAAAATACGCCAGCTGAGGGGCTGGGAGAGAAAATAGAGGAAGCAGAGGAGGAACGCAACGATGAAGAGCATTCTCCTGTGAAGCCAGTGCCTGAACAAGAGCCTCATGAAGGGGTAATCTTTCGTGAAGGCATAATTCCCAGAAACGATGGCCAACTAGAGGACAACCTTTTGGGGCTAGATCCGAAGTTACAAGATACCGGTGACAGTGGTAGCAGAGGGAATGCGTAATTATTATTTACGCAAAATTTTATTAATGCGAGGTCGGGTATTGTTCTGAATGACTGCTAACGAATTGTTGTAAAGTCTAATGGATATTTGAAATGTTAATTAGTTTATTGTTTCACTTTTTATGCTTTTGTCTGCGTCAGCGTGAAAATATATGTTTAGGATTCTGTTTAAGTGATACTGATGGGATGTAATAACTAGTTTAAAGCCGTTGCGGGCCTATTGCGTATTCCAGCGTGAATGGTTATAGTATGCAATACTAGTTTAAGGCCATTGTGGGCCTGTTGCGTATTGTATAGCAAGCGTAAATAATGATAGTAGACAACTTCAGATGACTATTTTAAGGCCGTTGTGGGCCAACTGCGTAACTACGTACAATGGTATGAATAGGTTGATTTTGTATAACTAGTTTAAGGTCGTTGCGGGCCAACAACAAAAATGTAATCCTGTATAAATGCATGAAGTAATGTGAAAGTGTAACTAACGCGGGTACGATAAAACACGCAAAAAGTGTAAAGCGTAAACATAGAAAGAAAATGTAGCGTAAAAATATGTTGAAACAAGAGAAGCTGTTAAATGGGGAATGCGCTAATCTTACAAGAGAATGGTTGTGCACGCAGAAGACCATTGTTCAACTGTCGATACTCAATTGTCTCCTAACAGCTTTTATGTTAAGTGCTGCGTAAGGGCGAGGAGGCTTGTGGTTTGACTCCTCTACACTGTCATCCGGAAATGGTAGGGCGGCCCAAGCTAGACCATCGTCATTTTTGTCGGTTTGTTTAGGGGCTTGGAGATGGGACTGCTCATCAGTTGTTTCAATCTCCGAATCCCATTCTTCTTCAATGTTATTTACAGTCCTGGGGGTGACCTCGTCGCCGCGTATGATGACCTTCCCCCCGGCGTAGGGCAGGTGTATCGATGACGATACTGCCCTCAGCTGGGCTAACCATGACCTCCCTAATATCAAGTTAAAACCAGGTATCTCCTTGACGACTAAGAATGTGGCTTCGGTGGGGAATTGATCCACTATGGAATAAGGAACGACATTAGCAGCTGCGCCATCATCTACGTGCACCCTTCGGATCTGGTACTGGCCGACCCGAATGGTAATGAACATAGGCTCAGTCGTTACTTGACGTTTCTCCGGGTTGTCTTTGACGGACTCGTAAAGAAAGGTCAGCGAGGTAGGCTTGGGTTTTTCAGCTTCGAAAGGAAACATGACAGCGTGTATCGCTTCCTCTTCTGCTGGTAGGTTGTCATCCACTGATATGGATGTCAGCATGCGTACCATAGCCTCACGGTGTTCTCGACACGTCATCAGTAAGTTGTACAGGCTTAGCGTTGTGTTCTTTTGCTTAAGAGCTTGTTTAACTTACGTGAATGCACCGAGGAGGTCCTTCTCTCGGCCGGGTTGTTTATCCCCCTTGCCCTCCTCCATTCGGCCCAAGAGATGGATCTCTCGAGGCGGAGCGGTGTCAGTGGGAGGGTCATTCTTTTTCCTGCCAAGAGAAGGTGGCTACGTTTCTATACCTTTAGCCTGCATAGAGGCCAAGGGCCTGGGCTTAGGCAAGCCGAGCGTAAGGTGGTCTTTTGTTGCATTAATTGTAGTGTCCTCCTCCTTTCGCTTAGGAGGCGATGACTAGTTATTTTGGCCGGAGGTTTGCCCCTGTGTGAAAGGAGCAGGACGTGGTTCTGGCGTCCTGATAATGAAGGACGCTCTAGGCATGGGCGCGGACGGAGCCGCGGCTTGAGTGCTACTACGTGACTAAGGGCGTACCTCGGAAGGTGCCCGTATGATGAAAGGTGGCCATGAGACCCCACTGGCTACCGATGAAGTAGTTGGCCCCCTTGGTGAGCTGGCGGGCACGCGCAAAACAAAAGGCCATTTTGGCGGTCCTTTACGCTCACTGTCCATACTCACCACAGTGATTGTATAAGGATCATAGTTTGCGTTCAACGGGTCCTTATATACATGCAGTGTTTGGTTTTCCGGACACGTCGGGTTACTGCTGTCTAATTTTAGATGACCTTCGTCGATCATGCGTTGAATGTCATCCTTTAACGCCCAGCAGTAATCCATGTCGTGACCACACATCTGGTGATAGTCACAGAAATGGTCCAGCCTGAAAGATCTCAGAACTGCTGGTTCGTTAAGTAGGGCTAAAGAAGGATCCTTCAGCAGTTCACAGTGACGTCTCTGATGCTTCATAGCTTCCTCGGACACCTTCTTAGGTTGAATGTGCCCTACCACTAACAGTTGTTTTAGCAATTCGGAATGTTTCACATGTAAAGCTGCATATTTTGAATGATCTTTACGCTCAAAATTTGGCTTTGGCTGGGGGGCATTTTCAGGAGCCGTCGTGTCTTGACTAGTGTCGGCACCAGTCGTGGTTTCAGGTGGCGCAGTGGATGTCTTTTTTCTCTTCGTCTTTGTACTCTCAGTCATTGCAGCTACTGTCGTTTTCGCTGCCTTCCCTTTGTCTTTGTTCTTGTTATGTGCATTCTTATAGGCGACATACGCCGGGTCTTTGCTGGCCTCCGCAGCATCTTGGATGCTTCTAACTTGTGCGAAGGCCTGATGTAAATTACTAGAGGAAAGGTAGTATAGCTTCAACTTGACCCATTGACCTGTAGTAGGCTGTTGGGCGTAAGTTGGTTAGACGGCTGCGGTAATCTGTTGGGTCGGAGGGGGTGGAAATGACAAGGTCTGCGCCGGGCGCATTGCGGATATGTTGTAGGGTTGTATCTGAGGAATGAAGTGGGGCGCAACGGTCACCGGGACCACCACTGGGATGTTAACTACGCGTGGTGATGAAACCGCCCCCACGTTATTGTGAGGGATTTGTACTTGTAGCTTAGATGGTTGCGTAGCAGCCTGTGGAAGGACAAGGACGTGCATCTGTGCTGTCGGGGCCGTGTTAAGAGAGGCGGCCTCTCCATTGAAAGGAAAGAGGGGATTTGCATACGTATGGGGGCTCAGGGTATGGAACGAAGGTTCCAGAGTATGGAACGAATGTTTCGACTGGGCCGCAAATTCGTCCTCTTCCACCTCCCCCTGCTGGGGCTCCACCACCGCTTGTGAAGCCTAGCCTTTGGCCATGACCAACTGTATAATAAGTTCGTGTTGGTGTTCGGTCAAGGGGATTATGTCGTAAGCTGTTGGCTTAAAATCATAGCCCCCTCGGTGGAGCACCTCAAAGTTCCGTTTCGCTTCAAGCTCGGCTCGGCTTAGAGCCAGCTTCACCTGGATCTTAACGCATATAAAATTGTATTCTTCAGGGGTTATAACTGTGAAAATAGGCTCTTTTCGCTAAAGCCTCAATGAACGGCGCAATGGGCCATGAGATCTCGTTGCGCCAGGAGCTGGTCCTGTGACCGCCATAGGATTCACAGGTGCAGCACCCAGATCGGTAGGGGCCAGGGTAGTTTTGGTTGTATACAAAGAATCCATTGGGCAATAAGATCAACGATAAGTGATAATCGGGTCGAAGGAATGGTTGGCAACAAAAGCTCAAAATAAAGGCTTTCCACCCTGTAGGATTTCAAAGAAATCGTCCTTGCGACCGATCTATACCACGCGATTGACCGTAGACTTCCCTAGAGGTATTACGTCTATGGTTTAGGGTATGGATCACTATCAGGGCTACCCGAAATATTCAGATCGGAGCCTGAAGGCCCTCCTTCTAGCGCCAGAAAACTGTAACGACAGAAGACGTCGGCAGCTGGAAATACCGATCAAGGTTCTATGTATACAGTTTTAACCACGGATCCATGCGAGGGCTATGCTGGAAAAAGCGAATCCGCGGCACCCTGAATGGGCTTGTCGATCAGATAGGGACTTACGGGTCAGTAAAACGATGAAGATTACGGATTTTTGCGTTGTTTCGATTTGATTCGAGGGATCGTGAAATGGGAGGAAAATGACGTGGATGGATCGCTACGATGATAACGTCAAACACGCCGAAGAGATGCTAATCAGGAGAGAAACGCGTGATTTTCAAAGATCTATGTTTCGATTTTTGAAAGAATGTATGATTTTTATGTCACGTTACAATGGGAGAAACCCCCAATAACTTGATGGCAAAAATGAGCACAAAACAACAAGGGAACTGTCCAGACAGAAGTCCGATCTACCTCGCAGGCCAAAGCTGGGATGCAAGGATGGTCAAGCTCTGAGGTCTGCCGATCAACTGTTTCCGACCGGTAGAGTCTGCAAACTGGGCGAGACGATCTCACAATCCCTGGTTGGCTTCTTTGCTTCGAGTAGGTTCTGCTCAGGGCAGCAATCGCTAACGGAGAAAGTCATATCTTCCCCGAAGGAATGATCTCTCTTGTTGCTAAGGCTCAAGCGCACTGTGCTCTGTTCTTGCTGAAGGATGGTGCTGTCGGCAGTTGCCAAAAGGTTGCTCTTTGTTTCTCTGCTCAAGGTGATAAGTGCTTCCTTGCCTAGAAAATGCTCTTGCCCTTTTGATTTTCTGCTGCTCTCCGTATCTTTGTCAACTGGTCTATTTATAGGCTGCGAGGTCCCATAAAAAGGCACAACCCTGATGACCCGGGTCCCGGATATTTTGGGTTCCGTTGACACGACCATTTTAAGTCAGACTATGACTATGCACAACACGCTTGTTTGCGTGTTGTGCGTGTGAAGAGCAGGTACATGTTGAGCATGTTTCAATTGTTTTCAGGCTATATTACACTCATTCGCTTTGTGTCGCGTGTATGAGCGTAATCCGGTATAAAAACAATAGGCTCAAAATTGTCTTATGCTCACTACGCAGCTGCGCATAACGAAGCGTAAACAATGTCTCATTTACGCTCACTACGCAGTCGCGTGTAACGAAGCCTTAATAATGTCTAGCCTTAGTGATGAAATACGCAATGGTACGCACCGCCGCGTAACGAGCGTAAAGACAAGTTATCCATATGCCACGAGAAAAAGTGTCGAACTGTTTGTGCTTCTCTAGACTCTGCCTTCGCCTATTTTGGAGCTTATTACGCTCATTATGCTGTCATGCATAATAGAGTGTAAATTTGTCCTTGAACAAAGTTGATGCGCGCTCTCGCTTGAATTGCGAATCTTTGCCTGAGGCCGACTCGTAATTTTCACGATGTTTCAATCAACATAATCATTGAGAAAATCAAGCATGTAATTGCTAAATATGTATGTCATTGCTCATTGATATGTAGCACCTACATTCTTAAGGCCGAACAACATCATTGTGTAGCAAAATGTACCCCAAGGTGTCATGAAGGTTGTTCTGAGTTAATGCTCTAGATTGATTCTTATTTTGTTGTATCCAAAAAATCCATCCATAAAGGATAACAATGCGTGCCTAGCAGTTGTGTCAATGAATTGATCGATGCTGGGTAGCATGAAGTCATCCTTTATAGTGGCTATGTTGAGATCACGGAAGTCAATGCATATGTGTATACTATCGATTTTCTTAGGGACTACAACAATGCTTGATATTCAGTCAGAATAGTCAACCGATCAAATGAAACCAGCCTAGTAGAGCTTTGTCATTTCATCACAGACTACTAATGCTACCTCAGGTCTAACCTTCCATGCCTTTTGTTTCACCGGTGTAATCTTTTCATCAAGGATGATATTATGTTGGACGATTCGAGGGTCCAACCCTGGCATGTCAGTATAGAACCATGTAAACATCTCTATGTTATCTTTCAAAATCTAAGTGATATCACTAGCGAGTTGTGTGTCTAATAAGACACTTAATTTTAAAGTTCTAGTTTTATCACTGGAAGTGGCAATAGAGACTTCAGTAAGAGGATCTTTAGTGGTATTATTGGCCTCTAGATCTAAAGTCTTCATCATGCTTTCAGGCCAATATGATATTTCTTGAGTGGATGCTATTAAATTTGTGTAAGTAGATGGGTCTAAATCCAAGGATTCTAAATTGATTGTCCTTGTTACTTCTCCATGTGGTCTATTGAGAGACAATGTTAATAAGTTATTCTTGGTTACCATGGTGTTGCTCTTGTCAATTTAAACCGGGAGCAAGGTGAGCAACATTTTCTTGATGAGGAAGGTTTTAAATGTAGATGAGTTTCACATGATTATTCTAACAAACTTGCGGAATGTAATGGAAATTTTAGGCCATATCGGGCCATCCATGGCAGTTTTAGGCCATATCGGGCCACATATGGCATTCATGTTTTGTGTAAATAATAATAGTGTTATGATTTTCATGGTTTCATAGATTTTCGGTCTCCATTTTTTTTTGCCTTACCTTATAAGAAATAACATGCACAAAAATAAAAAGAAACTATCTTGGGAACATGAAAATGGAAACAAAGTAAATAATGATAGTCATAATAAAAAGGCACAACACAAAAAAAGAAGCACACCATAAGATAAATAAATAAATAAATAGTGGATAAATTGAAATAGGGGTGAAAAAGGAATGTTGAAGTGGGTAGCGTGAGTTAGTGTTGGAAATGTGAGTAATAGGAAATGCAGGGTAGCGTGAGCAATAGGAAGTGTAGGGTAGCATGAGCAATAGGAAGTGCAAGGTAGTGTGAGCAGCAAGAAGTGTAGGGCAGCATGAGCAATAGGAAGTGCAGGGTAGCATGAGCAACAGGAAGTGTAGGGAAGCATGAGTTACAGGGCATGCAAGGCAGGGAGGAAAGACCAACGAGGTAAAGGGAAGAATCAAGATAGCCTGGCATTTGTAGAGGAGAGCGAAGAACTATTCTAACACCTTCCTCAACCCAGGGTTTCATTATGGGTGGGGACTCTGTGCAGGTATTTTTTTTCTTTTCTTTTTTTTTTTGCTTGTCCTCTTTATTTCTTTGTTTTCTCTTTTTTTAAGGGACATGGTGGTGAGACTGGCCCCAATGGGACGGGAGTTGATGACGTAGAGGAGTTTGGGGACCAACCCCCTCCTAATACTAAAGCATAATTTGGCTTGTTAGTCTTGTCATTTTTTGTTAGTTTTTTTTAGTTTTTCGACTTATTTTATTGTTTTTTGGGATGTATGAGAATAGATATAACAATGATCATGGTGTAATATGTCGTCATCCTATTGCCATGTTAATACTCCGTATTATATATATTTATATATTTTGTTTTGTTTTTTCAAGTTTATTTGTGAACGTAAGTGTAAACTAGAATCATGTTTGGTAAACATGAAATAAGCGAAAATTGTAATTTGCAAAATGTAAACGATAATGATGTAGTGAAGTTTCGCTAAATTGATAATGTACTATGCTCTAGTTTAAGGCCATTTCAAGCCATGCGTATCAGTTTAAAGTCATGATGGACTATTGCATCTTTGTCAAAGAAAGGAAGGAAATTGTTGTTGTTTCAGTGAATGTAAAAGAACCGGTCATTTCTGACCATGGCTAGTTTGACGTCGTTGTAGACATTTGGTAGTTTAACATCATTCCAGACGCATGATGGTTCATCTTAGTTTTTTATCTGTTTCTTTAATTTTCACAATTTTTTGTGAAGGGTGGGATGTGTAGGTATGATCTTGTACTCGCCATCCCCCTCGCTGGATACATCAAAGGATAGTTATGACCAAGAGACATCTGCGGGAATGGCTCCTATGTCTGCATCTTCCAATGCTTCTTCTGTTTTAGGAAATTCATAGGTTGGAGATTAACCAATGTCTAGGGTTTCACTAGTGGTGTCTTGCTTAGGTTCAGAGAGTTCAACCTCTAACCCTTGGTTCATTCCTGCATGTGAGGAAGTAAGTGATGTCACCACATCCCTGTGTATGACAATTTCACCACCTTTGTAAGGTAGGTGAATTTCTTGATGAATCGGTGAGGATACGGCTTTTAATTGAGCTAACCAAGGCCATCTCAAAATTAGATTGAACCCTGGCATCTCATCCACGACTATGAATTCAGCCAATGTGGGGAATTGGTCCCCTACTATGAAATCCAAGGTAACCATGCCTTTCACCATGGCATGGGAACCACTGAAAGATTTCAAGAATGATGTTGTTGTTGATCGTATTTGTTCTGCGAGGCCTAGTCATTCAATGATAGGAAAAGGTATTACATTTTTTGTCGCTCCGTCATCAACATGCACCCTATGTATTTTAAATTGGTTGATTTGTATTGTTATAAACATAGGGGCGATAGTGACCTCTCCTATTTTTTCGTCTCTTTTAACATCATTGGCATGAAATCCAAGAGATGTGGACCTCAATTCTTAATGTGGAGACAACATAGCATAAATAGATGGTTCATTTGTAGGAAGGTCTTCACTAATAGGGATTGAAGTTAACATATGCACCAGAGCTTCCCGATGTACCAGGGAGGTCATTACCAAGTCATATAGGCTTAGAGAGGTGTTCTTTTGTTTTAAGTCCTATGTAACCTAGGTCAGGGAAATAGCCAAGTCTTTGCTATTTGGAATGTTTTTATCTGTTGAGACTTGATCCATTTGACCCAACATTTCTATCTCTCACAGAATATTTTTTGCGTTATTAACTATAGCTATTAGGTTCCAGACATTGGACATTCCCAAGTTCTTATCTTGACAACTTGTGTTGTGCTGATCAGTAACCGGAACCATAGGGACATCATTTAGTGATGTGGGTTTTGGCGGTCCTAACTCATGACCACGATGTTCTTTTGCCATACGTTCCCTAGTCAGTCTATCGGCGAGGCATTCTCGCGACGGTTACAAGGAAACTATTGGGGGTTGCACATCAGGGTGTTTTGGCACTCGGATTACAAATGGAGCAGGTCAAGTTTGCGATGGCACATTTGTTGCTGCAACTACAGGATGTACTCAGATGATGAATGGTTTTCATGGTGTAGGAGATATGTGTTTGGAAACAGGAGCTTTTGGGGATGTTAGTGTAGATGCGGGTTCAGCAGGCACACAAATCACAAAAGGCCTTCGTGGGATGTCTTGGTCATCACCGACATGGATGGTGTTAATCACATAGGGCGACTCTTTGGTGTTAAGAGGATCTTTGTAGACCCCCATAGACTGATTTTGAGGTCTTACTAGGTTGGCTTCATCAAAGACTATCTCACCTCTATTAATCATACATTGTATGTCTTGTTTTAGGGTAAAGCAGTAGTCGGTTCCATGCCCACATCGTTGGTGATACTCGTAGAATCTGTCTAACCTGAAACCTCTTGGAACAGGGGATTCATTAGCTATCACCAACGTTGGATTTTTAACCAACTCACAGTATCGATCATGTTTTTGAGATGCTACAGGAGACATTTGTTTGTGTTGAATCAACCCAGCCTTTAGAAGTTGGTCCAGTAGTTGTGAAGGCTTCATGAGTAAGGGTTTGTACTGGAATGGGTCTTTTCGTTCGAAGGTAGAACTGTGACTCATGTGAGAATTTTGGGTAGAGCGGGGTTCAGGTGTAGGTGTAAAAGTAGTTCTTTCGTGACTAGTGGGGGTGGTAGGTTGTTTCCCTTTCTACCCTGCATTGTTGGATCAAAATGTCTCTGCCAGTACTATGACTGTTGTTTTAAACCTATCTTTATCTTTCTTCGTATGTTGGCTTTTGAAAGTTTGGTAAGTTGGGTCATGACTTTTCTGTGCTACCTCTTCTATGTTTTTGATTTGGAAAAATGCCTGACTCAAAGTATGAGCATTCAAATAATAGAGTTTTGACTTAACGAAATCATTTACGACACCTTTGAGGACTGTGAGTAAATACGTTTCCGAGATAGGCTCATGAAGTTCGTTAAGGTCAACACTTCATCTTTGGATGAAATTTTGTATGGGCTCTAATGGTGCTTATTTTATTTGGATTAAAATTTCTAGTGTGGCTTCAAGCTTCAGGTTATACTTAAAACGGGTAACAAACTGATGTAACAAATCCTCTAAAGAGGATATGGAGTTATGTAGTAGGGCCTGGTACCAATCTAAGGCTTTTCCAGTTAAGGACATGGCAAACACACATATGATTGCATGAGGCCATGCTTGAAGTAAAAGACACTCTAATCGAAATGTCACAAGGTGAGCATTTGGATCTCCCTCTCCATTATATTTGGTCAGTTGTCACAATGAAATTCCTTTTGGTAAATTCAATGGTGGCACTGAAGAGCTCATCGAATCATCTTGATAGAATCCAACACCTTGACTTCTTCAGTGTTTGTGAGCTTAAGGCACTTTACTTCATCAGTTAATGCTTGCATCATCTTTCTAAAATCTACCCATTCTTGAGCACTAGGTGGATCCGCTGGTTGGTCAGATTGCACGTGTTGATAGTTAGATTGTTGTGTGATTTGTGGGAAAGATGACTATAGGGTTTTTGGTGGTTGTATTTGAGAGACATTCACAGATGGGATTGCAATAAGTGGTATGATGTAGTGAGTAGGTTGATGTTGTTGAATGACAAGTGTGGGCCACTACCCGGTTACAAGCTATGAGGAAATACCCTGAACTTGTTGAGCTGAAGTAGTGAAGGGTGTTCCTTGGATTTTCACTCCTACTATATAATGAGTAGATGTAGAAGCGGGTATCATGGATGGCATCCCAATTATTTGGGGTTGGAAGGTTTCTCCCATATTAGCTTGAGAGGGGAGTTGTTGGGATTGTCCTTGTGAGAGGGAGGGTAAAGTGGTAGCTGGAGGAATAATAGGGATGGGCATATCGAATTGGGTGTTGGTCGTAGGAAAAATAGGAATGGGGGTGGGTGCTTCATGTTGAGAAACAAGTGCTTGAGTGGTTTTAAATGCATGAAGAGGCATAGTCTCTCCCATGAAAGGGTGGAATAATGGGTTTGTATAAGTATGAGGACTAAGAGTGTGGTACGAATCCCCACGTTCGGATTGAGCCACGAAATCATCTTCCTCGTCTCCATTTTGAGGCTCTACGGTGGGTTTCTGCAAGGTTTGATTCCTTGCCATGAAGAGTTGGGATCTAAGTTCATGATGGGATTCAAAGAGGGGAATTACATCATATGCTAAAGGGATAAAGTTATGGCCTCCCTTATAGATGAGTTCATAATGTCATTTTGCTTCCATTTCCATGCGATTAATGGGAATGTTAGCTTGGATCTTTACGTAGATGAAGTTGTATTGTTCCAGGGTAAGAATTGTATAAGTAGGATCTTTGCCTTGTAACCAAAGTGATCAGCAAGTTGGCCCTTAAGGGTTCATCTCTCCAACGATGACTATGAGTTTAGTTGTGGTCATAGGATTTGAGATTTCGGCATTAAGGTCAGAAACTAGCAATGCCACTTTGATCTAAGAAGATTCCATGTGTGTAACTAGCTTGACTAGCTGAATATGTGTAAGCAGCATATGCAAGCTAAGCTTGAGCAAGCTGGGCATACACAAGCTGAGCTTGAACAAGTTGGGCGTACACAAGCTGAGATTGAACAAGCTGGGCATACGCAAGCCGAGCTTGAACAAGCTGGGCATATGCAAGCTAAGCTTGAGCAAGCCACATGTGAACGTTAGCATGAGCGCAACCTAAACATGCATACACTAGTTTGTGCGTAGCGTATACAAGCACAACGTATGTGCAGCATAATCGCAATGCGGTGCAATGTGTGTGAGTAACGTGCATGCACAGCATGTGTACACTAGACGTGTGCGATAGTGTGTATACGCTACTTTGGTTTTTGTAGCATCTGTTTGGGATTTTTCCCAGTGTTGGGCTTTGCAACATGTGTATGTTGTGTTGGGTTTTCACCACCTATGCACGTTGTACTTAATATTTTCAGCAGCTATTACGGAATTTACTGCATTGACAACAACGTAAAATTTTTGCAAGGATTTAATTCAATCGTGAATAGATTGGTATGGTTTAAGCAAGCTAAGCTTGTGTTCTACACCTGATCTGCACCGCACATGAAAGGTAACAGAATCAACATTTTATCAGGATGGAAAACAAGGATGCCCTCCTTCTACTGCCAATTTCTATACCATCTAAAATAGTCAGCGTAAGGCTGGAGGAAAAACGAACACCAAAAGATCTTTGGAGAGATATAGTTGACCCTACCTTTGCATGAGGGAAAGCTGGAAAAATGAAGGTAGAGTGCCTTGGATGGTCTACATGCAAATCAACCAAGGACTTCCCCAAGCACATGCTATGGCCTGCGCTGGGGTTATCACAGTGAAATGTAAAACAAAGAGCATAATGCAACGAGACGTAAGCATGAATATAGCATGTAAACGTAAACAGAATGTATGCAGAAATGTGCAATAAATTGGAATAATGCAAACAATGAAATACAGTAGTAAAATGGAATAAAAAAATGAAAATGTATTGTATTAATTAACAAGATGTGCACTGGTCAAAACGTAGTTGCATGTCTGGATTGCAAGTCGAATGTTAAGCTCTGATGTGAGGTGTTTGCAGGAACTGGGGATCACGTGTGTCTAGGCTCAAGATTGCTAGTTTTCTTTCTTCAAAATTGACAACCCCATTTATGTCAATGAATAGGGTATTTATACATTTTTCTAGCCTCAGGAGTAGGATTTCTGAATGAGGTCAATGGTTGTGAGATGAGAGAAAAATGAATCCCATGACAGGTGTACATGGGTAGACTATGTTCTAGACTAGATACACTGTATCTTACAATCCTTTTTAGCTTGTGCAAGTTGGCTTACACTCATAGAAGCATGTACAATCTATAGTGTAAGAGCTTGACTAGCTCAAAAATGTGAAAAATTTACAATGACCGATAATGTACAACAAGAGCATTTGCCTCCGGTTTGCTTGGAATTTCTGAATCTGCAGACTGACTACTACTGAATAAGTTTTTACTTCACCAAGGTTGCCAGCATGTGTTGATCTTGTCCTGGCATGCCCTTAACGTGCGTCTGAAGTGCTTTTGCTCGATCATGACCAATGCTCATGCTAGACTCACACTATCAGCGTGACCTCAGTGTGTCCTCAACATCACCTCAACATGCATGACTAACAATGATGTGTTTTGTATCAGAATTCCACCTTTAAGACTTGTTTTTGAACTGTAACTGCTAACTGACCTTGAGGACGCCTTGCATGTTTAATTTGAGCCTATCAGTGCTAGGATTTAGGCCACCTTTGGCAGCTCAAGCTGGGCTCACACTGTCAGCATGACCTCAGTGTGACCTCAACATGACTTGGTCATGAGCAAGTTGGGATGGTACATTTCACACAAAATCTTGATTTTTTGAGACCTATCTTTCAAGTGTAATTGCTGCTTGCCCTTGGGGATGACCTACAAGCTAAATTTGAGCCTGTTTGTGCCTTGATTTAGGTCATTTTGGCAACTCACGTTGGACTCGCATTGTTAGCATGAGTTGGGCATGACTCCAATGTGACCTCAGCATGAGTGCTGAAAATGGTGTATTTTTAGGCCCGAAATTAGAATTCTAAGGGTTGGGACCTATAGCAATCATTAGTGGACCTCAAGGGGGCCTTGTACCCTCGAAATCAAGCTATTTTAACAGTGTTTTAGGGCTGTTTTGGGTTAATCACGCTGGACTCACGTTGGGCTCATGCTGCCAGGGCGTGACGTCAACGTGAGTAGCAAGATTTGTACGATTTTAACTTGAAATCTTGGATTTTGGATGCTGAAACTTGGAGCAGTCACCAGTGGGCCCCAAGGATTTCTTGCACCTTTGAAGTTAGACTGTTTTGACTCAGTTTTAAGGCTCTTGGATTTGCTGATGCTGAGGGCAAGCTAGCTTGACAAGCCAAGTGTGAGTTCCATGCCATAGTCAAATTTTGCCTCCCAAAACTCAAGAGGCTCTGAATTATTCTCATTTCAAAGTGCTAGGCTGAAATTAATGGTGTTTAATTTGCCCCTCTTTGTTGATGTCTGGAGGAATTCACCCAAGAGGCGTTGACAAAGAAGTGCAAAACACCATGAACAATCAAGTACCAACATGAACCGTTAGCCCTTGGCCGGATGTCATCGCACCATGTCCAAAAGTACATGGGATCGAGAGAATGTGGTTCAAGATGCAAGGGATTGTAACTGGGGGAAGTGTAGAATTGATCAAGGGTGATAATTGCTATTGGAATTATGGGAGAAATTGTGAGAGAGGAATGCTCCCGCGTGAACAAGTTATATATATGGTCTTTGTCAATAACCAACATTTAGCAAACTCAAAGCCAAGACATAGGAGGTGCATTCTCTGGAGAAATGGGACTCTTAAAGAGTGTTTACGAGGCCTGTTGTAAATAGCCAAAGCCACACAATGATGTGCAACATGGTCTCTTTGAGACATAAGTGTAACTATTTTTTCAAGACAATTACCTTCTCACCTGAGGCTTGTATGAGAGAGGATAATAGTCTTTTATTTATGATGTCAATGGGGTCATGAAGACCTTTTCTATGCCTTTTTCTCTTTGACCCTTTTGTTCTCTTTTTCATTTCTTGTTTTCCTGTTAGTTTCTTCTTTTCTTTTGTTTTTTGTTTCTTTTTTCATTTTGGTATTTTTTGAAAGAGCTTGCTTTTAGTGCTTCGCTCGTTTCGAGCACTTGCATTGTGCATTGTGTTTTGTGTATTACATCGCAATTTCTTGGAGAATCACAGTATGCAATAGTGTATTAAGAGTGTTGAGCTGAGCAGAATGTATCCAGGGGTGTAATCGAATAGGATAATTAGGACATGATATGGAAATAGGAGATATATTAGGATTTGGGAATGTACTCATGAACGGATTGATTAACCCAGTTACGTGTGTTAAGAAGAATGTGATACCTTGTCGTCATTGTGAAGTGCATCTATGCACAAATGCCTCAAGCATGTCATCCTGCAAACACAATTCCAAGGGGACAAGAAAACCACAAATGATTCAGTTATCTATACACTTTAAAATTGAATGTAACTGATGGAATGGAGCCATCATGTGGAGTCTCAAAGTAAAAAAAATCTTAAACAATATCAATTTCATCAAGGTCTATGCGACAAATCAGGTGGCAGGTTTTTGGTAAGCACGTACAGCTGATCGCATCAGCATGTCTTTTCAAATGACACCAATTTATTGATGAGGTCACTAGTTTGTAGTCTTATTATACTGTAATGGATTAGTTTCACATCATAATAGTTTGGACATTGCCAGTTTATAGTCGTAGCAGACAGTGCCATGCTAGTTTATAGTCATGGCAGACTATGAAGAGGTAAGCTAGTTTATAGTCTTAGTGGACTTTGATGGACAAACATGGTAGTTTAGTATCATACCGGACAATGCTCTATGGTGTCAGTTTACTATCATGACACTAGGACATTCTGTGGTTGGTCATGACCAATGCTCACCTTGGACTCACGTTGTTAGCGTGACCTCAACGTCACCTCAACGTGCATGACTAACAATGATGCATTTTGTATCAAAATTCTACCTTTAAGACCTATTTTTGAAGTGTAATTGCTACCTAACCTTGAGGATTCCCTGCATGTTTATTTGAGCCTATCAATGCTTGGATTTAGGCCACCTTTGGTAGCTCATGTTGGGCTCACATTGTTAGCGTGACCTAGGCGTGAGCAAGCTGGGATGGTATATTTCACACCAAATCTTGATTTTTTGAGACCTATCTTTCAATTTTGATTGCTGCCTACCCTTGGGGATGAACTAAAAGCTAAATTTTAGCTTGTTTTTGCCTTGATTCAGGTCATTTTGGCAACTCACGCTGGACTCACGGTATTAGCATGAGCTGGGCGTGACTCCAGCATGACCTCAGCATGAGTGCTGAAAATGGTGTATTTTTGGGCCCAAAATTAGAATTCTGAGGTTTTTGACCTAGAGAAATCATTAGTGGACCTCAAGGGGGCCTTGTACCCTCAAAATCAGGCTATTTGAACATTTTTTTAGGGCTATTTTAGCTTACTCATGCTAGACTCACGCTGGGCTCATGCTGCTACCATGACTTGGGCATGACCTCAGCGTGAGTAGCAAGATTTGTGCAATTTTTACTTGAAATCTTGGATTTTGGATGCTAAAACTTGGAGCGGTCATCAATGGGTCCCAAGGATGTCTTGCACCTTCAAAGTTAGACCATTTTGACTCGGTTTTAAGGCTCTTGGAGTTGCTCATGTTGAGGGAAAGCTAGCTTGACAAGCCAAGTGTGAGTTTCATGCTTGAGTCAAATTTTTGCCTCCCAAAACTCAAGAGGCTCTAAATTATTCTCATTTCAAAGTGCTAGGCCAAAATTAATGGTGTTTCAATAGTTAACAAAAAAATGGAAATGGGTGTTAGCAAAAACAAACATGAAAGCACATCACTTGAACACACAAGAATAGATCCATGGTCTAACATACTAGGTTTGAATGGCATAGGAAATGGTGAATGTCATCGATGGTAATCGATCGACGTGATGTCCATTCATTATCCAACTAGACAACTTCCTTACACTTCCCATAGAATTTGGAATACCTGGTTGGATAGGTTTTGAAGTCAAACCCAAGTTGTTTTATGACACTGGCATACACGTTCCCAGTGGAAGAAAAATCTTGCAGAGCTGTCTAGGCCACCGCCAATGCATTCATATTACTGTGAAGACCGCCTTTGTCAATGTAAAGCTTGGTAACACACAAGAATACTATAAGAATCTCTATATAGCGTAACATGAATCATACAATACGTTAAAATACCTTACAAGGATTACCCGTTGGCATAGTAAACGGTTCTAGGTGGGTTTTGAAAGTAAGTGCCCATGTGATGGGCAACAAATAGCATATTGTATAAATGATAGCATTTGTACTTAGGCATGTCCCAAATCCAAATTAAGCACCTCAAGCCTCTTGGGTGCTAGTTGAAGCTTCCTTCCGCTTCACCCCCAATTGACCCATCAGCCAAAAACTTTAGAATTCCTCAGTTTTCCCCAAGCAACAACATTTCTGCAAGTATAGCGATTATCTCAGCCAATAGGTGTGCCCACATGATCACACTAAAATGGTAGAGGAGGAACCATAGGAATTCTCGTGCTCCATCTTGGAACTAGACTGCTTGCCCTCCCACATGTGCATGGGAAGGAGGGATGTTGGCCATAGGTTCACTAAGGCAGCACAAGACTCCTACAAGTTCAAGGATAATAAAGATAGGCTTCAACATGAGCCTACATGGAAAAGTATCAAACGTTAGCACTATGTTTAGGTGATGATCACTAATAAAGTGTACTGTAACCTTCTATTTGCATATGGCATAGCATAACCTTTTATTTGCATATAACATAGCGTGACCCTCTATTTACATAAAACACAGTATAGTCCTTTGCTCAAAAATTCTCCATTAGCATGAATTAGTGAGTCCCCATCATAAGATAGAGTTAAACATTACAGCCAGTGTAAGAAAGTGTCACATGTAGTGTAGGATATTAGTTAAGTCCCATGTAGCGTAACAACAATGGGTGCACCCCATGGTAACAGTTGCACGGTACACAACACAACATAACAGATATGTAGCATAATAGTTATACTTCTACATAAGGGTGATGACTATGCTACTTTTAGCATAACAAGACAAATGCATAGCATGCAACAACTGAAGAAGTGCAAGAAGACATGTAACAATGTAACGAACAGGCTACTATAACAGGCATTGCAATGTAGGAAAATTTTGACAGTGTAGTAGCATAACAGATGACCAAGATAATGGCCCAAGGGCTTGATAACATAGAAATATAGCGTAACAACAATAAAACAATGTTACAACCTTAACAACGTAGGTGAAAAGTAAGTCACATTTCCCTCATTTCCCCGACCCTACCCTAGCGCATGAAATAGCCCATTCTACGCCATGCCAAGTGTGTGTCATGCTACCATAGAAACTATGCAAATAAATAAACCCCCTAAGAACAACACACTATGCCGAACATGCACCATGTCACTAGGAACCGATTAAACCCCTACAATAATACAATCTCCATTTTTAACAATGGTAGTCAAAGCAGTACTACATGCAATCGTAGCGTAGCAATCATACATTCATTGCAGCTAGGTAGCAATAAGCACGGCGTAACAGACAAGGTGGCAACAAAAATAGTGGCAATGGTTGCAAAAGTGACAATGACAGTAATGACAATCTAACCCCATACATCACCTAAAATGTGTCACATAATGGAAACAAGGGTAGCATAGTGACTTACCGAGCTAACGGAGTCTCTTATCGCACTTCAACATGCATCTTGGACAGAAGCCCTAGGGTCTCCTTCACCTTCTCCACCTTGGCAAGTTCCTTATGCTTATGTTCACCCTTGCATGCCATTGCTTTTCTCATGAATTAATCGAACCAACTGCTACACTACACTTGTTCACTCACCCTCTCTGTTCAATTGCACTACGCTCTGAGTATGGTCTCTGGGCTCTGACAATGAAAATGACAAATTTACTAGGGGGTAGTCCCCTATTTATAGCCGACATGATAAAAATCTTATCATTTTCATATCCCAAGTAATGTGAGACATCCCCATAGCATAACGCTATTATAGCAAAGTCCCACTGTAGTGTAACACTCATCGACAACATAGTGGACCCACCAAATTTCAAGCCCAGTAATGGTCTACTAAGACCTTAAACTAGCAACCCTAGTATACAAAATATTATACAAGATGATTTGCAAAGATCTTAAACTAGGAACCTTAGCTTCTCCCACCCACCACAGTCTGCAAAGACCTTAAAATAGAAATGTCAACCTACGATATAGCCCAATAATGGTCCACAAAGACCTTAAACTAGCAACCTTAAACTATAGTGAAGTCCATATGACCATCCACCATGACCTTAAACTGGCAATCTTATCATTCATTTCATTTCACATTTTAGACCCGTTGACGATCTGTCATGACCTTAAACTAGTGAATTTTAGCATTTATTTTATGTCTTAAATTAAACCATTATGCTATTATGATCAACTAAGACCTTAAACTGGTAATTATCTTATGTTACATCATTGATTTACATGTTGTTGCTTCAAATAGGTATTAATTGACTTGTTTTATTTGCTTGTTGTGACAGGTCCACTCAAAAAATGGCTATGCATGGTGAGCTTTCTTGGCCTTTGACCCTAAAGGGTCCCTATGGCAAGTTCACAATATTCTTGAATCAAGAATTGGTAGACTTTGAATTATCCTTTCATAACACCGTAGCATCCTTGGAAACATCCCTAGCCTAGACTAAACATTTAGTCCAAGCCTTAGACTTAAAGGCCAAGGATGTAATTGAGGACCCTCTCGTTGAAATCCCTGTAACTACCACTAGGGGTGAAGCAAAGACCTTGAAGGTTAGCTCTTTATTACATCCAAAATTACATCAAAATATTTCCAAGGTTCTCCAAGACAATATTAAAGTGTTTGCCTGGTCATACGATGACATGCTAGGCCTCAACATGCAGCTCATACAACACAACATCATCCTAGATCCACTTGTCAAGGCAGTTAAGCAAAAATTTCATAAGATCAAACTAGAAATGCCACTAGTTGTATGCAATGAGATCACCAAACTTTACCAAGCTAGTTTCATATGAGCGGTCGATTACTCGGAGTGGGTATCAAACATCGTTGTAGTTTCTAAGTGTTGGCGACCGTTTGGGACGCGACCGCCAACGAGTGTCCTCAAATAGGATTTAGGTGCCTGCTGGTCTCTGGCTACACCAAGGCCCAGATACCTCCAAATAACTCAGTAGTTAATGTGAGTATGTGTGTGTGCTGTTGTGGCATGCGGTTGTATGAAATGTGATAATTTCGTTGTGTGTGAACTACAAATGACTTTACTTTAAAGAGATTTAGCCAACTTTGTCCAGTACTGTGAGTTATTGAAAGTTTCCTATTTTTTTCAACTACCTAGTCTACGCAGTCCTTATAATACCTGCTTGTAAAAAGTAAAATTTTGCAANACCAAGCAATATCTTCAAGACAATCCTACTGTGCTACCAAAAATCGCTGCGTAAACTACCACGTACGAGACTCCACTTTGACTAGACAATAGATGCCAAA
>MNCI01011336.1:773328-856846 GCA_015680685.1 Gnetum montanum | reverse complement strand
CCAACGAGTGTCCTCGAACAGGATTTAGGTGCCTACTAGTCTCTGGCAACACCAAGGCCCAGATACCTCCAAATAACTTGGTAGTTAATGTGAGTATGTGTGTGTGCTGTTGCGACGTGCAGTTGTGAGAAATGTAACGATTGCGTGTGTGTAAACTACAAATGACTTACTTTAAGAGATTCAGCCAACTTTGTTAAGTACTGTGAATTGTTGAAAGTTTTCTATTTTGTTATACTACCTAGTCTATGCGGCCCCTATAATACCTGCTTGTAACAAGTAACATTTTGCATAAACATTTGAGCACAACTCCGCGAATCCCCCAGAGAAAGAGATAGTTCCACAAGAAAACTAGAAATAGAGCAAGATTCAATGGAAATAGATAGAAAAGAAAAGAAAGCAGATTTGTGTGAACCTCAAATATTTAAACAAGGTAAAATGACATGAGTAAACACTTCGCAATAAAGCTATTCCAAATTCAATATCTACAAATTGTTCAAAATCCCAAGGCTCTGAACCCTCTTGACTACTAGATTGTTCCACAGCATGACTACAAACAGAGGCTCTCTTTCAACAACCAAATAGCAGTTCCCAAACGTTGTACAATAATGAAATTTACAACTAAAATTCTCTTAAGGCTTTTATTCACTAGCGCTTCTATGGCAAAATTTTAACAGAAATTTCTATCGGGCAACAAGAACAATAAGAGCAATCTAAAAATCCCAAAATTACTTGCCAAGGATGATACTATCTAAACCACTAGCTAAGCAATTTAAACAAAATAAAAAATGAAATGCATAACTCATAGGACCATGACAAAGAGGCTTAAATCTTTATTCTAGCAAGCCATCTTGCAAGCAATCGTTCATGCTTTCTTCTTTACAAATGCTCTTCTCCTAGGACTCAAAGTATCTTCAAGAGCCCAAGTGCTAACTAGTAGCCTTCCAAATGTGACGTATGAGACCCCAAGTGTGATGTGTGAAGTCCCCAATCTTCTCCTCCAAGTCTTTCCCTTCCAAAAATCCTCCTTCTCCTCCTCCTCTTGAAGCCTTTTTATAGGGTTCCAAGGTAAGTAGGGAAGTTACATATTCAAAAATATCTCACCTAACTTCTCTCCCAAGTAACTTTGCCAACCAATTAGGAGATTACTTGTCCAACAAGTTAGGTAAGTTACTTGCCCAACAAGTTAGGTAAGTTACAACAATTTTATATGGTTGCAACCACCAAAGAGGAAAAAGAAATTGACAAGTGGCCTTGGAAGTTACAATAGTATAGAAAATTTAAAAAAAAAACAATCCCTAAGATACATAGGAACACAAGCTAATAGTGGCAACTTACTTCATACATATATATATCCTTTTAATTTTGCCTCTTCAAGATGAGATGTAATGTTTTTTAAGTGATGTATATGAAAGTTACAATCTCAAAATATCCCAAAAAATCTCAAAAATATCCTCCTAACTTTTCTCTCAAGTATTTGACTAACCAATAGGAGATTGTTTGCTAAAATATCCTAGCTAACTTTTCTCCCAAGTAAGGAGGTTACAACTTACTCATTTAATTAGGAAGGAGTTATTTAAGAAGTTATACATATTATTAGGAGAGATTTATGCTTTGGAAGTTATATCTATACTTTTAAATATTATATACATGTTTAAAATATCATAAACATGTGAATATTAATATTACAAATTTTTGTAGGTGCTCATATAATATAGCTTATATAACATTTTACCAACAATATTTTTGAAGTCCTGGGACACATTAGAAAAGGTAAGTTTATAACTGGAGCTTTATATTTAGTGTATATGGTATTGTAAATTTTATTTAATAAACTGCAATCGGCTAGAAATATCTTCGGTCACTTATCTTGCTGTGCCTCTGTATCTTCATTGCCATATTCATCGGACTGGTATGTGATGTCGAATGCATCGGCGTTGGACATGGCTGCCGTTTTGGAAGGTAAGTTACAGGAGGATGACTTACCGCCTAAAATTTGAAAGGAATCTTTCGGAAGGAAAAGCCCTGTTTAAGCAATGAAGTAACTGCAAAAAAAATTTGGAAGTTGCAGGGATAAGTTAGGAATGCGCCTGCTTGTTATCCGCTCTCTGTTCACTACCCTTTTTCCCTATGTGTTTTTTTTATATTTTTGCAGATTCACACAAAAAATGCAGGTTCAAATTTGGGGGTTTCCTATACACGATCATCATGACCCCGTGTTGGCATCGTCGTTGCAGTCCCCATCTCCCTTTGCTTGCCCACCGTCCGTGCCTCCTGCCAGATCTAAGCAACCCCCGTGACCGAGGCCATGGCCGCCATGCGCGGGACGAAGGCTTCCAATCCGCATTTGGTTTCTCTCCTACCGCTGTTCTCCCGTTCAGCTCTGTTGCAAGTGCTGGTATCGACTCTGCTTCTCTTGGTTCACCGGCTCAAGCGTAGATAGGTGTGCGGAGCAACGGCAACGGCCTATTCATCTCCCGCAACAATACCCTTGATGACAACAGCAACAGATGGTCTTCAGTGTGATTTTCTTCAGCAGCAACAAGGGTTTCAGGGCACAATTCTAGCCATTCTTGATAGTCATGCCAAAATCAGGAGCTACAAAAGGCGCATAGCTGAAACATTCGTATTTCTAAAATATTTTGCAAAATGACATTCTAAAGTTTCCACCAAAATCCGTTTGAGCGCCAGCAGCGGATTTTGCTAATGTCTAGAATAGCCAAAAATTTCTTATATATTTTTTATATTTTGCCCCAAAATTACACTCATTACAGTCCCATTATGTCCTTCAAACTTTGATAGAACCTCACCACAAAGTCTTAATAACTGGGCAATTAAATTTTGATATGCCAACAACCTTTTGATAACTCTTATAAGTTATTGAAAATTTACCAAAATCAAACCCATGAATCTTACTATTTCATAAAATGGCCAAATGTGCCAACACCCATCACACCTAATTATTCTACAGGACATAGCTTCATAATCACCACAATCAAATACTTTACAAAGTGGGTGGAGGCTATTCCCCTAAGAAAGAATACCTCTCAACAGGTTTGTCACTTTATCTTGGATAACATAGTAACAAGGTTTGTTCTTCCCATGACTATTGTGACAAACAATGAGCCATAATTTAATAGCATGAAAACCAAAATATTTTGCAATAATCTTGGCATCAATAAATCCTTTTCATCGCCATATTACCCATAGGAAAATGGTTAGGTAGAAGCAACAAACAAGGCCATCATTGACCTACTGAAAAATATGCTTAGCAGTAGAAAAAGGCAATGACATGAACAAATCCTGTACATGTTGTGGGCTTATAGCACGACATGTAGAATGACTATAGGTAAGACTCATTATAGTCTTGTTTATGGATCTAAAGTAGTGTTACCTCTTGAATTGTAGGTTCCATCACTCTGGATGATCCTCTCAAACGTTGTAGATGAGGCTCAAAACAATGAGTCAAGAATCATCGATCTTGACTTTGTGAAGGAAGAATGTATCCAAATAGTTAATCACATTGAATGGTACCAAGACAAGCAATGACAAAAGCACCACTATAATTTACATCAACGAACAATCAAGAAGGGGGACCTAGTTCTCAAAGCCATTCGTCAGCATGTAAACAAATTCTTAGCCAACTAGGAAGGTCCTTTAATCATCATGAAAGCCTATGAGAATAGGGCCTTCAAACTAGTTGATCTGGATGGTAACGAGTTCACAAATCCTATCAACCACTTGTATCTCAAGCCATACTATGTCTAATGCAAAGGACTACATTAGGTACATAGCAAGGTAAGATAATCATCCACTATGCTGTAAAACTAGCAAAATACATCTACTATGATGTAAAACTAGCACAGATAGTCTACTATGACTATAAACTAGCATAGCAAGTCTGCTATGACTATAAACTGGCACAACATGTCCTTAGGCTACAACATAAAACTGGCACACATAGCATGGTCCGCTATGACCTTAAAATGGCCATCCACCATTTGCTATGATGTTAAACTAGCACAATGGTTTGCTAGGACCTTAAAATAGTACTTCACTATTTGTTGGGACCTTAAACTAGTGCATTTAATGGTCTACCAAGATCCTAAACTAGGTTCGCAGTGCAACACCTAGCTCACATTCACAACCCTACAAACAAGTGAGTGTGTACAATTTCAAGTTTTTGGACAACACGGGGTGGGATGTTGTAGTTCCAGAATGCTAGTCATGATGCTAAGGAAACACCCTCTGGGACACATGCAACGTCACTGCCCTTGGCATCTTGCTAACTTTCTGGAGATGTTGTTTAACATCTTGCTAACTTTTTAGAGCTACCAATACCATCGCCACTCATCATAGCAATAGCTCTTACTGTTAACACCTACTGCTAGAGCTCTAGCACTATTATGGCCTAGGCACAAAGTTGTTATCCTCTAGCCCTCGCCACCATCCGAGCCCAAAAGATATTCAGCTATTAGGCTTTTCACCTTATAGCTAAACTACATGATGTTTTTCTTGGGTGAGGAATCTTGATCACTAGCATCGCCACCACTCCTAGCCTCTTCAGTGCCAACTTTTCTAGCTTGCTACTGCCAGAACTGCTGTTGGCCTTCCTACTTTGGACATCACATGCCTTAGCTACAATACTCCCCACTCTAGAGATGTCTAAATAAAGCAGGACTCTGCCCTCACTCTACATTATGTTTGCTTCTTTTGGTTTGCTCTTTGTTGTGTTTTCAAGATACAGGCCAAGACAACGTTGTTCAGAGATACATTTTGCCATGGAAGCCAAGACACTGCATTGTTCCAAAGTGATTTCTTCAACTAGCTTGGCTACATGGGAGTGGAACCCTACCTCCCCCTCTCAACCCACTTGACCTCATTCCTTATACTTGTAGTTTTTAACATCTCCTTTACAAGCTTTCTCAATGCATATAAAGCCATTCCACCTACCCAACCACCAAGTCCATGATGAGCGTAACACAACTCACCTCATGGGAAGCATCTGCAAGTAGGTCAAAGCCCCACAAGGATGTAACATAACTCATCTTGGGGAGGAAACACCTACTATGCAACAACAAGGGTGTTTCCAAGTGAACGTGGCTGAACAGTAGAAGAACAACACAAAAAGAATGAAAGAAAGAAGGGGATCACGCTATGCTACATCTTCTCCTTCCCTAAACCTATTCCTGCAAATCCATCCTTTTCCCCCTTTCCTTGCATAACTAGCCCAATACTCCCAAGCATAGCACAATGTGAAATTTGAGTGACTGCTAGGGAGCGATGTTAACATATTACTTTCGATGGTGTTTCATATTCTTTGTTGAAATCTCTTAGGCAGATCCTCTAGACATCAGTAAAGAGGGGTCATTGAAACACCATAAAATTTCAGGGCCCTAATGATTCAGCAAAATCTCAAAATTTGGGCAAATATTTCCACAAGTGTAGCATCATGATGGACCCTCCAAACAATGTAGGCACTGAAAGTAGACCATACAATTTGGCAAGTTTTCTATCACCCTGGCTGATAGGCCTATTGAACTCTCGAGCCTACCCAACTTGGTACTCGACCCGACTAATGGGCTACCCAGAGAGTATGTTAGGATCTTCCAAAAGTGTTTAGGATGAGCTAAGTAGTTTGGCAAGTTTTCTAAATGAAGAAACCTACTACGTTGCATAGTGTAGTAGGCCTCGAGAAGACTGAACATGTACCAAAGATGCACATTGATGATGACTTAGGCCCCCAGAGACACTGCCCCACTTCATCCTTGATGCACAAGCAAAGCAATATAGCAAAAATTTGGAAAATTTCATTGGAGGTCCTCTTCACTCATAGCATGGATACACTCTTGCAATGCTCCCACTCAGATGGTTTTGATGGAGTAGGCACATTTTCCCAGGTTTCAACCAATGAATAGGTTTTCTCTATTGACATGCCAAAACATGACTAACATCTTACGAAAAAACATTTGCAAGATTAAGTCATAATCCAAGCCAAGCTGGGTGTTAGCAAGGAAAGAACACATGAATGCCCTCTTCCAAGTGGTTTCAACAAGAAGATTGCACTTGGCCATATTTCAGCCTCTAAGATTGGTTGCCCTGCTTCGCCCTCAAGTTCCAAGCACAGTTTCTTGACAAAGCATTGCAAAACCAGGTGAGGAGGCATGTCATATTGGCTACTACACTGTGCTACACCACATAGTGTAGCAAGGATGCAAAAAGCTTAAGTGTCCCAAAGATGAACTCAGAAGGTCCCAAGACCTTTTAGTATGAAAGATAGGGTTTTAGCCACTTGCCTAGCTAGACCTCAGATAGGTATTTTCAGCTTATAGGCAAGATTTTTGTTTAAAACTAGTGGCTACGCTACACAACATAGCATAGCGTAGTGAGAAGGTAGTTATGCTACATATGCTGAAGAGCATAAATAGTGTAACACTCACATAGCAACCTCAATACATCTTTGGTTAGCTACAAAACTAGTTAGCAATGGTTACTCTCGTCCTGAAACCTCTCCAACAGGCAATGTCAGCAAGTTTGCCATGTTTTGCACCCCCTAACCATCCCCAAAGTTGTTCCTATGCTTGACCCTGCTCGCAAGAGTAGGGAAGACATAGTCCTGAAGCACTAGCTCCACTTTGCATTTATTGATTTGTATTTTTCTTTGTAACAAATATAGCATCTCACTAAACTTTAGCACATGTAGCATGAATGATATGGTCACAACATAGTAATTTCCAATGTTGCATAGTAGCATAGCATAGTCACATACATACTTTGTGGGACCCAAGACACATGGCACTCAAACCATGTTCCTCTCCCACATCCAACTCTATAAATACCCTAGTGAACAATGTTCAAGGGGTTTGCTTTTAGGAGCATTCTAGTGGGGTTGGCTTTTGGCATTATTGGCTTAGAGCATTTAATTAGCTTTTAGCATTGTTGGCTTTTGGCAATTACTTCACTAGCGGTTGGCTTTCCTGGTTGAGATCTTGGCACTTCAGCTCTCTGGTGATCAACTATTGACAGTAGTTTGACGAACTATGACCATACTGCTTTGTTGTAACCTATAGTGACCGAAAACATTGGTGGCTGGAAACACTAAGAGGTCATTGGGTGAATAGTTTTAACCCCAAATTCATGTGAGGGTTGTGGTGGATAAAACGGAAATGGGCTGGGCCACAATAGTGTTGGGACTCCAGCAACAAGTGCCGACCACGGAGGCTACTACTAGGGCAAAGGACCATAGTAGCTGTAGCTCTAGAAAGGTTAGCAAGATGTCATAGAACATATCTGGAGGATCAGTAAGATGCCAGGGGTAGTGGCATTGCATATATTACAGAGGGTGTTCTCCTGGCATCATGGACTACATTCTGGAACTGCAACGTCCCACCCTGTGTTGGCGGTGTGCACACTCTCTTTCTTGATGGAGTTGTGGATGCATGCTGAGGAAGTGCCGTGAACCCAGTTTAAGGTCTTGGTAGACCATCTAATGTGCTAGTTTAAGGTCTCAGTAGACTGTGGTGCACTAGTTCAAGGTCCTAGCAGACCGTTGTGCTAGTTTAAAGTCCTAGTAGATAGCTATGCTAGTTTATCATTGTAGAGGACAGTCGTTGTGCTAGTTTAAGGTCCTAGCAGACCGCTATGCTGGTTTAAGGTCCCAATGGACCGTTGTGTTGGTTTAAGGTCCAAGTAGACTGTAGTGCTAGTTTATCATCATAGAAGATAGTGGATAGGCTAGTTTAACATCGTAGTAAACGTGATTTGCTAGTTTTACATCATGGTGGACAGTCTGTGCTAGTTTATAGTCATAGTGGACTACCTTTGCTAGTTTTACATTATAGCGGATGAGTTGTGCCAGTTTTACATCATAGTAGACAAGCTTTGCTAGTTTTACGTCATAACAGATGATCTTTGCTAGTTTTACATCATAGCAGATGAAATTTTCCAGTTTTACATCATAGTGGACGATTGCTTACCTTGCTCATGCATCAGATGTAGTATGGCTTGAAATATGAGTGATGCATAGGATTTGCGAGTTTGTTGCCATCCATGTCTACTAGCTTGAAGGCTCTATTCCTATAGGCTTTTGTGACCATGAATGGACCTTCCCAATTTGCTAAGAATTAGTTCACATGCTCATGGGCAACCTTGAGAATGAGGTCTCCCTTCTTTACCAGCCGTTGATGCAGGTTTGCATGATGCTTATGTCATTGCTTATTTTGATATTACTCTATGTGACCAAGTGTCTGTGCACACTCCTCCTCTATTAAGTTGAGGTTGATGATCCTTGACTCATTGTTCTAGGGTTCACTCATGATGTTTGACAAGATCATTCAAAGTGAGCATACCTACAACTCAGGAGGTAACACCGCTTCAAATCCGTAAACAAGACTATAAGGAATCTTACATGTTGCAGTCCTACGTGTCATCTTGTAAGCCCATAGCACATACAGGATTTTCTCGTGCCATCTTCTCTTGCTGTTGTTAAGCATTTTCTTAAGCAAGTTGATGATTGACTTGTTCGTAGCTTCTACCTATCCATTTGCTTGTGGGTAATATGGCAAGGAGAATGATTGCCTAATACCAAGGTTGCTGCAAAAGGTTTTGGTTTTCGCACTACTAAATTATGGCCCGTTGTAGGTCACAATAGTTATGGGAAGCCCAAACCTCATAACAATGTTATCTAAGATGAAGTCACAAACTTGCTAGGATGTAGTCTTGCCAAGAGGAATAGCCTCCACCCACTTCGTAAAATACTCAGTGACAATGATGATGAAGCTATGCCTTGGGGAAGACTTAGGCGTGATAGGTCCTATGATGTCTAGTCCCCATCATTGAAATGGCCATGTGATTTGCATCGAGTGTAACTTTGTAGGTGAAACATCTATGAGATTTGCATATCTTTGGCACGTATTACAAGTTGTGACTTTGGCTAGGCAATCATGCTCCATGTGATGCTAGTAGTACCCTAGGAATCTCATTTTTGTTACCATGGCCCTAGGTGCTATGTGTCCACCACACAGTCCCTCATGTACCTCATTAATAAATTTCTATGCTTGCCCCTCATTTACGCATGTCAACAATATGCCGTCAAAGGAGCGTCTGCATAGGGCATTGTCTCCCATGAGCACATATTGCCAAGAATGCTTACAGATCGCATCTCTCTAGGTAGGTGTCAATCCACATGGGGGCTCGTCATGTTGTAGGTAGGCTTTAATGTTGGCATATCACTCCTGGGTATCCGCAACGCTAATAGAGGCTATGTGTATCGCCTGAGTGATAGGATCCATACACTTGGTAATCGAAGTGGGAACACTTGCAAACAAGTGTGGTGGCACATTTAATGCTAGGGTGGCCAAGGTGTCTGCTATGGTGTTTTCATTGCCTGAGTGATAGGTTGTAATAGGGCTGCAGATGTGTAGCTTTGTAGGTATAGACCACACTGATTTGATTCATGATGAGTTGTGAACCACCATGAATCACCAGGGGTTGAATGCTTAACGCTTAGGCTGCTAAGAGACCCTTGAGTAACCCTTCGTATTTTGCCACGTTATTCATACAAAGGAACACAAAATAATAAGCAAAGGGTTGCATTTCTCTAGAGGGAAACATAATGACAATAGCTGCGCTACCTCCTCGTGCAATCAAGGCACCGCCGAAATGCAAAGTAGCTTCAAGATGTGATGGGATAGTGTTGATAGTGCTAACATGCTCATCAGGGAATTCAGGATCTATGATTGCCCAATCATCGACAAGTGAGGTCGTGAGTTGCGTAGCTATAGGTTGACCTTTCATTGACAATTGGCTCACATAATGCAAATTGAATTCCACTATTATGGCTTTCCACTAGGCTATATTGCTACTTTCATACAGATTTTTTATCATAGGCCGAAGTACATTGTTGTTGCAAATGATGTTGACTTTGCTACAAAATAGATAATGCCTTCATTTTTTAATGCAAAGACTAGGGCAAGGTAGTTCCTCTCCACCTCATTGTATTTTTCCTCATACACTATCAATGCATGAATTAGGTAATACACTAGAATCTCAGAGCCATCATCCCGTCTCTAACATAATAGTGCTGCGATAGACATGTCTCAGGTGGCAAGGTAGATGAAGAAAGGCTTATCCCTCTATGGTGGGTACACAATCGAGAGGTGTAAAAGCTCTTTTTTCATATCATCAAAGGCTTTTTGGCACTATGTTGTCCATTCGAAGTTCATCCTTTTCTTTAGTAGATGTTGCATGGGGTGTAACTTGTCAGTCAACTTTGCTATAAACCTTCTAATGAACTGTACTCTACCTTGTAACCCAGGAAATTATTTAAGGTTTGTAAGGGATGCTAGATTAATGATGGCCTTGACTTTGTCAAGGTCCACCTATATTCTAGCTTCCAATACTACAAACCCTAACATGTGTCTGGTTCTCATCCCAAAGATACACTTTTTTAAGTTAAGGCATAAATCATGCATCTATTAGCACTTGAGGACTACACCTAGATCGTTGGGATGATCAATGGCCTCATTGGATTTGACTGCTATGTCATCCATGTAGTCGTTCAACGTTTCTAGGACATAGTTGCTAAAGATGTATGTCATGGCTCTCTAGTAGATTGCTCTGGCATTTTTGAGCCCAAAGGGCATCATAGTGTAACAGAAAGTACCCCATGGGATCATGAAAGTCATTGTTAACTAATGCTCTGGGTTAATACGAATTTGGTTGTAGCCAAAGAAACTGTCCATGAAGGATAACAGAGCATAACCAACTATAGTGTCAATGAGTTGATCAATACTCAGTAGTGGGAAGTCATCCTTGATCGTGGCTTTGTTCAGATCTTAGAAGTCTATACAGATTCGTATTCCTCTTGTTTTCTTAGAAACCACAATGATGTTTGACATCCAATCTAAGTAATTAATTGCCTAGATGAAACCAGCCTGATACAGCTTGGTGATTTCTTCTCGTATGGACAGTGCAATTTCTGGTTTAACCTTGCGAGCCTTATGCTTAACTGCTTTCATATGTAGATCTAAGATAATGTTGTGTTGTATGAGCCTCAAGTCTAAACCCAACATGTCATTGTAAGACCACGCGAAGACCTTGATGTTATCTTGTAGAAAGTTGGATACATCTTTGTGTGTTTGCAAATCTAGAAGGGCACTAAGTCTTAACATTTTTACTTCCCCACTGGATGCGGTGATAGGAATTTCAATGAGAGGGTCTGCAGTTACATCCCCAGCCTCTAAATCTAAGGCTTGGACTAGATGTTCGGGCAAGTCCGAGGATGTTTCTAAGGATGCTATAGTGCTATCTGTGGATGATTCCCAATCTATTGACCTTGGGTTTAGTTGTCTTGCAATCTGGTTGTGTGGACCTCTCAAGGCTACAGGTGAAGAAAGATCATGGTGCATTGTCATTCTTGCTCAACTTTCCACAATGAGATAAATTCCAAGTCAAGGGATACTTGTTTGTAGCAACAATGCATAGTAAACATTTGTAAAGTAGTAATGATGAAATATTCAAATGTTAAATAATTGTGAACTATGATATAGAGTTTGTAGTTTGCTAATTTAAGGTCGCAGCAGACCGCCTGAATGTGAAAATTAAAAATTTCTAGTTTAAGGTATTTGTGAACTACTAACGGGTTATGACAAAAGTATTAGTTTAAGGTCTTTGCGGACTGATAAGAAGATCAAAGCTATGGATCAAAATTGCTAGTTTCAGGTCTTTGCAAACTGCTCAACAGGCTATTCTAGCAAAACTACAATGTATTAGCTTAAGGTCTTTGTGGATGGCTAACGAGATTGAATATACACATTAGAAATGATAGTTTAAGGTCTTTGCAGACCGCTAACTAGTTGAAGTTTTGAGTTAAAATTGTTAGTTTAAGGTATTTGCATACTGCTAATTTGTTATTCTCATGAAGGCAAACGACTAGTTTGAGGTGGGTCGAAGTTTTCATTCAGGCCCACCTATCACGATGCAAATAGTGTTGCTACACTATGGTAGAAGTGCTACACTATATGAACATCCCACATTAATCAAGAAGAGAAAATGGTATGTTCCTTTCCACTATATTAGCTATAAATAGGGATTTACCCCTGGTAAACTCGTCATTTTCTCCATAACAACGCAAAGCCCACATCCAAAGCATAGAGCAGTTGTGACAACAAGGAGTAAGGTGATTTAGCATAGTGACTAAGGAAGAACCTACAACCAAGATAATGGCACCCAAAAGAGAATGCAAACACCTAGCGCTCGCCAAGGTAGACAAGGTGAAGGACACCCTGGGGCGTTTTTCGCATGCACTCATTGTGGTGTAGGAGGAGACTCTATCGGCTCGATAAGCTACTATGTTATTCTGCTTATTATATACTGCTATTTTCTCTTCTGCTTTCTATTTCAACTTCTATTTTCATTTTGAAATCTACGTTTTCTATCATTGCTTTTGTTGTTATTTTGGCCATTACGCCACCATTGGTGATGATTCGGGCGCGACAGGTGTATGGGCATTATGCTAAGGTTGCATGTAGTGGTGCCCAAATTACCATTGTTACAACTACCTAGCTATAGAGGCTTAGGTTATTTTAGTAATTTAGCATGCAAATAGCGTAGCATATGACCCTGGGAAGGGTTTGGCCATGTGCGTGAGTTAATAGCATAACATGTGTCTATCATGGTGTAATGCAAATCATTTTGTAAGGCAGTAGATTTGTTGAAATGAGTGCAGCACATTGAACTTTTTTTTAAAAAAAGTGTGCTTAATTTTTTGGGCTTCTGCTATGCTATTACCTTGGTAATTCTACTATGCTACATGCATGGGAGGAGTTATGGTATGCTATTTGTAAATGGCTAATCTTGCTACGCTACATGTGAACTTCACTCGAACATGCCATTAACATTTGCCATTGTGTTGTGCAGGGTGATGCTAAGGTCAATTTTGATCATCTTAGAAATTGTAGGGGTCCTATGCTTCTTGAGTGAACCAGTGGCCAACATTTCTCCACCCCATGCGTGTGTGGGATAGTAGGTAGTCTGGTTCCAGGAAGATGCACAGGACTTCCTACAATTTCTACTCCAGCATTTTAGTGTGATCATTTGGTCACACTTATCGAAGGAGGTAGTAGCTGTAATAACAAACACCCTACTTCCTGGGGCAAATCAGGGTATTCTAAGATTTATTGGCTAATGGAGCAATTAGAAGTGGGTAGGGAGAAGGATCTAGTCAGCACCCAAGAAAATTCAAGCATCTGGTTTGGATCTTGGAAATGTCAGAATATAATTTCTACCATCAGTATAACATGCTATTTATTGCCTACCACATGGGAACCTGCTTTTAGAACCCACTAGAGACCATTTATTGTGCCAGTGGGTGAGTTCTATAAACATATTTTGTTATGCTATGCAATGCTTACTATGCTAAGCAAATGTTAATAGTGTGTCCTTGTTACTAGGTTTTTTGTCAACAAGAATGGGTTTCATGATGATACAGATGTGTTGGCCTTGACAAAGATGAAGGATGTTTCTGCTGACGAGTAGGATTCCCCCACTAATGAGGAGGATGCTGNGACACCACTATTAACACTATAGGACCTTCCTTAATCTAGGTGCAACCATGGGCCAAGACCCATGACAATTTTGCATACATGAAAGGAGTTGTCGATGACATGATCGACTATCTTAAGTAGGTTGATCCGAAAGTGGGTAAGTGAAGTGGCTACGCTAGGCTCTTTGATTTGCTATGCTAGACCTTTTGGATTGTTGAATCTTTGCTATGCTACTATGACTGATTTGTTTTCATGTGTGGCCAATAGCTTCTCACCTTAAGTGGGACCCGAAACAAGTAGTCAAGGTCAATGCCATGCCTACATTCCCACCTAAAGTGATTGAGGTGNTTCTCACCTTAAGTGGGACCCGAAACAAGTAGTCAAGGTCAATGCCATGCCTACATTCCCACCTAAAGTGATTGAGGTATCTCATCGCATATATGATGAGGCTAGCAAATGTGCGTTGCACTCAGCATGCTCCTTGTAGGAATGTAGGTGCATGAATGAAGAGCTATGAAAATGGGTTCAGAGACTCAAGAAGGAGAAAGCTGAACAGACCACCGAGGTGGAAGAACTCCATTCCAAGAATGAGTTCCTCCTAGCCCATGATACCAATTATGGTAGTTGGTGCACGACCGTCATAGATTACGTAAGATATTGGATGGCTGTGTAGCACAACAACAAGGCCACCCATGAGATAATTGAGTAGTGGATGCAGATGGACTTGTTGGCTCAAAAGAACCAAGACTAGAAGGATTATAGTGCTAGATTTTATGAGTGGGGGTAGTCCTAGAAAAACCATAAGCATATGTATAAACTAGAACATACCACCTACCAAAAAAAATACAGGGATGCTTCAGTGAAGTTGTATACTCATGAAGCATTCCTGGATGACATTGGTGCTTTTGAGGCCTATAACAATTTCATGCAACAAGTGATAGTCAGCAAGTTCACTGAGTAGGAAGTGTATCTTCCCACAGGTGAGACCGCCACTACCTCATTTTCCTCGAGACTGCCAAGATGGACAGCCATCGAAAAGGAGAAAGTTGCTACAAATGCTAAATTGAGCGATAGAAACTGGACAAATATTACAGAGGAGGAGGTCTGGCATTGCCTCAGGATCAGATTGGATTGCATACCCCTTGGGATAAATGCGGGGTTGTCTTGGGTTAGTCACATTTTTCAATGCAACAATTTAGGTTTTACTCTAGTCTTTAGGTGTAACTCTAGCTGATCACTTCATTTTTGTTGTAGATTCAGGATGAAGAAGCAGGGCCCCTAGAGGGTGGAAATGATAATGTAGAAAAATATGATGCAAAGAGAGATGATGCAGGGAAAGATGATGTATGACAACAAGGGCTTTCAGTTTTTGTATTTTTGCAAAACTATTGAAAACATTGTTTATTTGAAACCTTGAATGAAAAGTGAATTATGGCAAGACTGGTGTTATTCTAGCTTATGTTATCTATGCAATCGGGTTTTTATGTTTTTAATGTTTCTTAGTTTTAGGCCATTTTGGGCCATGTGTACTTTTAGGCCATTTCGGTCCATATGTAGTTTTAGGCCATTTCGGGCCATGGGGTAATGTGAATGAAAGAAAATTTTGTTTTGCTAGTTTTAGGCCTTAGCGGGCCGTATGTAGTTTTAGGCCATTTGGGCCATCGTGACTATATAGGTTTAGGTCATTCTGGGCCATGGAAATGATGTAAAAAAAGAGAATGTGCAAATGGTTTAAAGGATTTATTTAGGCAACCTAGCATAGATGGATGTATGCGAAGTGAACAAGGGATAAATGTAGGATAGATGTTAACTGGGTAGAAAGTAGTGGGGTTATTATGCTATGCGTAACTGCTTTCTAACCCATTGTGGAATTGGTGAGACACACAGCCAAGACACTTTGCTGCAGCACTCATCTACATCATTGTCCTCTACTTGGAAGGGAAACTTAGCTCATGCATTTTCATTTTTTGAGCCAGTGTGTTGGGCTGGCTCTTTCGCTAAACAGTTAGTATCTATGGAGATAGGCACCTCATTCTTATAGGTTATGACCTCTAAGCCTTTCTCCATATCTATGTTATTTATTGTTTGCATTGCTACCTCGTTGCCATGGATCACCACCTTCCTGCTAGCATAGGGTAGATGGATCTCCAGATGTATGGGTGAAGAGATGATCCTAAGTTTTTCTAACCATGACCTCCCCAAGATCAGGTTAAACCCAAGCATCTCTTCCACCACGATAAATGTTGCATTTATAGGGAACTGGTCCCCTACCACAAAGTCAATGTGGATGGTGCCTTTCACCATGACCCATGCCTCGTTGAATGACTTCAAGCATGATGTTTTCATGAGTTTGATTTGATCTACCAAACCTAGCTTGTCCACAATAGGGAATGGGATGACATTCATAGCAGCCCCATCATCAACGTGTACCCTTGGGATCTTATGTTGGCTGACCCGAATTGTGATGAACAGAGGTGTTGTAGTCACCTAATCCTTTTCTGGGAAAGTCAACTGGGATGGCTACGATTCTATAGGTGCAGAAGGAAGCATAATTGAGTGAATTGCTTTCCCTTCTATTGGCATGTATTTTGTCAATTGGTATTACCATCAACATGTGAACCAAAGCCTCACGATGTGCAGTGGAAGTCATAATTAGGTCATACAGGCTCAACGTTGTGTTTTTCTATTTTAGAGCTTCATTGACCTAAGTGAGAGAACTTAAGAGGTTTAGGCCACCTTCCTATTTACTTCCTTTCTCCTCTTCCATTCATCCTAGGAGATAAATTTCCTAGGGAGGGACAGTTTCGGGTCTAGGATTAGACCCTTTTGGGTGAAGTGGTGAAGACCGTGTGTTCGTAGCAGTGTTATCTTTTGGCAATGAGGACGTAGATGCAGAGGGCAAGGGCGTAGGCTTGGAAGTACTTGGGGAAGTACATTCCATTGGTGCCTCACCTGTCAAATGCTCTTCTCATTTCCTTGGACAAGAAGCCTATGATGTTGTCTTATGTAGGGCAGGAGTGGTTGTGTGGCTTGGCTCCCTGACAATGAATGATGCTTGCGGTGTTAATGAGGTTGGTGGTGGTGCAATTTTGTTTACAGGTGGTGCAAGGGTGGATGTATGGGGAGGGATTCCTAGGACAAAAAGTTTTTGTGGGTTTTACTTAGCTGCTGCTAGTGTTGGTGCACTACGTTAAGGCACACGAACCACAAACAACTGCTAGGGCAGCTTGGGGTTACTGTCAATGCTGATTGTGTTGATGGTGTAACCAGCATTGTTGGCATTAAGTGGATTTGTGTTGACATGTAGAGATTGATTTTCAAGATGTATTAGGTTGCTTTCATCCAGGATCAGTTTCCTTTGATCAATCATTCTTTGGATGTCATCCTTTAATGCCATGCAATAATCCATATCATAACTACATTGCTAATGGTAGTCACAGAACCGCTCCAGCCTAAAATTCTTAGGAACTGACAGCTCATTAGGCAAAGACAAGGAGGGGTTCCTAAGGAGTACCATTGATGTTTTTTGACTCCTTCCTCTAACATTAACTTATGTTTGATATACCCTGCCCCCAGCAATTACTTCAGAAGTTCTGAAGGCTTGACAGGTAGCAGGGTGTACATAGAGTGATCTTTATGCTCAAAGTTAGGTTTGGGTGGTGTAGATGTTTTGGATGCCGATGTCTAGGATTGGGCTACATTGTTTGATGCAGGTGTGGGGTTAGTTGCTGGTGCGGCCACCTTTTTGTTATTATTATTTTTGGACTTGGCTTCGTTTGCCATAGCTATGACTGTGGCTATTGTAGCCTTACCCTTGTCTTTGTCCTTCTTTGCAAAGGTGTTCTTATATGCAACATAGGTTGGGTCTTTGCTTGCCTCAGCTGTGTCTTCTATGCTCTTGGTCTAGGTGAAAGCCTAACTAAGGGTCCATGGTGCAAGATAGTACAGTTTTAACTTGATGAAGTCGTTCACTGCACCCTTAAAGAAGGCTAGTAGATGGGCGTCTACAATGGGCTCGCGGATTTCATTAAGGGTAGTGCTCCACCATTGTATGAATTTCTGGAATGGTTCGAGTGGATCTTGCTTCATACCCATTAACTGATCCAACGTAACCTTTGGTCTCAAGTTATACTTGAAACGTGTTATGAACTGGGTTAGCAGCTCCTCTAGGGTTGAGATGGAGGAGTGTTGGAGTGCACAATACCAATCCAAGGCTTTGCCCATTAGATACATAGCGAAGATGCAGATAATTGAATGCTGCCATTGTTGCAAAAAAGGGACTTAGATCTAAATGTAACAAGATGGGAATTGCACTCACCCTCCTTGTTGTATTTTGTAAAATGAGGAAGTGGCATCCCAGAGGATAACATTAGCATGAGGACTACCGAGCTGATGGGATCATCATGGTAGAAATCCATGACTTGTACTATGTCAAACCTGGTAGCGTTGAGGTGTTTGATTTCCTTGATAAGGGTCTGGATATGCTAGAATGCTTGATCCAGACCCGAGGACAATGTGGATGGTTGGGGAGTTGCAGAAGCAGCTTCCATCTGTGGAGCGGTAGGGGTAGCAACGTGATCCATAGGAAATGCCATTGGGGTGGCCCATATGAAAGGTGTTGCTTGTGTTGTCCACCACTAGGTAGGTGGTGCTGTTGGAGCAGCAGCTGCTATTTGTGCCACGGGGTAGGCCCTTTGTATGGTTAGTGTGATAGACCATAGTCCCGTGCTTGGTTGTACCATTTGCGGGACCTGGTACATTTGGTGGTGAGTGTAGTCAGACATTTACGATGGCTGTAAAATAGGAGGAGAAGTGAATGGGGTCCACCACGTGGATAGGACTGGCCTCACCGCTAGTGGTGGGATAGGTGTAGATGCCAAAATGGATGTTGAAACTCCATGCAACTACGATGTAGGTACAGTGTAAACATAGGGTAGGGTAGTTTTGATTGGTGTGTGATGCGAAGCAAGAATGGATTGGAAACAGTTTGCAGAGGGATAGAGGTTGAGTATGAGATGGGAGAATAGGCATGTTGATACGCCGATGGCATGGCACAGCTGCCCATTGCTAATGAAATTGTGGGTTGCGACGACGTGGACATGATCATAAAGGGAGCAGCGGTAGAGAGCATATTTTTCTAGAAAGACAGGATGGGAGGGATGGTGGTAGGGTTGATTTAACCCCCACCTTCAGACTGGGAATCCAACTCTCTTACCCATCTTAAAATGTCTCATCATAGTGATATTTCATGTCTCGCAACTCCCTAATCCTAGTCAACCATGTTAGCTAATCTATGATTCACTGATGCGTTTGTGTCAGAGGAATAGAAATTCCAAGAGTGGGAATAAATTCCCTCCCATTACAATAAGCGAACTCGAAGCTACATTTTTCTTCAAGTTCTTGTGCATCTAATGGTAGATTTGTTTGAACATTAGTGCAAAGAAAGTTGTATTGCTCATATTGTTGTGCCAAGCTCTCAGGTGATCAGTTTTGGATCTTGAGAGATTAGCGTAGCTATCGCACTAGGCTAAGTGATTGCTCAGCACCTGTGGTGCCCTGAACCAAGAAGGGAACCTCAACGTTAGACGTAGTAACTACCGTGCTTTAGGAAATCATTTTTGTAAGGTTAAATGGTTTGCAAATGAGGAAAATAAGGAGATTAAGTGGCAATCGAAGACTTTCTATCCTACAAGATTCCAAAGGAATCGTCATAGCAACCGATCTACACCACACGATGTGTAAACAACTACAAAAGTGTGTCATGATTATGCTAGTACGTGATGGGGTACAGAATGCATGCAAGACTACCGTGAAACATGAAAATGACACCAAACGCCCTCCTTCTAGCATTAGAAAATTGTAGCGACCAAAAATGTCGGTGGCTAGAAACACTGAGAGGTCATTGGGAGAACAATTTTAACCCCAAATCCATGTGAGGGCCGTGCTAGATAAAATAGAAATAGGGTGCCCTGAACGGTCTAGTCGATCAGACAGGGACTTAACCAGTGTAAATTAACCTTTTGTAAATGTTGTTTTAGGTGCGAAATACATGAGATCTAACCAATGATCAATAAATGCAATGATAAATAAAATGATGTTGAACAATGATGACAATGAAGAAGTAACAAAGTAACTACGATAAGAAAATACACCACTGCAAAATCACATGTTCGATTCTCTTCTTCACTTGAAAATGTATAACAAGTTATACAATGTTGGAGGTGCACAGAGAGTCTAGGAATGACCAAAACGCTCGAAATACCTTAACTATGTTTTTTGGGTACAAGCTTAAAAGGTAACAATGCAAAATGTCAACAAGAAAAAAGCTAATGCCAAGTGCTAATGCAAAATATGCCAACTACTGAAATTTGCTGACCCAACAAATTTCCAATTTGCCAACTTGCCAATAGAATTCTCAATTTTCCAACCAAAAATGCCAATCACCAAATTTTTCCAACGCAATAAATTACCAATTTGCCAACCCTTAGCATTGCTCATTAGGGTATTTATAAGGCCAAGAGCAAGTGAGAAATGAGGTCTGAATGCCACATGTCCTGGACCGACGAGATGCTGATGTGTCATTACTGCAAAGATGCACAATGCTGGTTGTGAACTTACTACACTATCGAAACTGCTCATGCCAACAATGCAAGTGAGGAATAAAGCCCATTGAAGAGGTGTAGCTACTTGCTACACTATGCTATGCTATGTAGCATAGCGTGTTGGCGTGGCGTAGCTACCTGCTATGTTGTGCTATGCTACATAGTGTATCATGTCGGCATAGTGTAGCTACCTACTACGCTATGCTACACTATGTAGCATAGTGCAACGTAGCCACTGGTTTGGAAAAAAAGAACTTACATTGAAGTTGCTAGCTCTTGCTAAAATTTTTGGTGCATTCAGGGTTAACTTTTGGAACATTTTTTCAACTTGCATATTTGCTACGCTATGCTATGCTATGTACCGTAGCATAGTGTAGCAACCAATGTAACTTGCACTTCTATCAACTACAATGAGAAAATTTTTCTTGTTTTTCCCTTGCTTCATTGTGCTACTCTATGTAGCATAGCATAGCATAGCACCTTGTGTTGGCTAATTTTTGACTTTGCTTTTGTGCGAGCATCTTGCTAAACCTTGCATTTGGACATTTTCTTGAGGTTTCGAAGTCCTACTACTCTACACAAAGTAGCGTAGCCTAGAAAAATTCTCCACTAGAAAACTTGCCAAACTATTTTTCCCATACTGAACACCACCAACAACTCCATTGATGGTTTCTAAGTAGACTGTTAGCTAGGTGAATCACCTAGGTGGGTATGCTAGAGAGTCCATCGATCTTGTCAACTCTAGAGGTAGAAAATCTGCTGGACTGGACAATCTAAACTCAGAGCATCCATTTCCTACCAAATTATTGTGCCACCGCACTTGTGGAAATCCCTCGCTTGAATTCCAAGACCCTGGTGAAGCAAGAGGGTCTTGAAAATTTTTGGTGTTTCAAAAGCTATGCTTGTTTCCACTACCATCTGTTGTACACCTCCTTCATTTTAGCAAAGATCAAATCCCTGATCTTGGGGCAGTGCACTTCTTTACCCAAACTTGTTTCATTTTTATCTTGTTATTTTTGTGTTTTGCATTATTTTCAATCGATTCAAATTCATCGCTTATTGCTCAACGTGCATATAACAACCTTAAAACCAATGTTTACGAAAGGTTATTGTATACCGCTTAAGTCCCTATCTGATCAACCAAATTGTTTAGGGAACCCCACATCCGTTTACATCCAACATGGCCCTCGCATGGATCCGAGGTTAGGTTGTACACCTAGTGACCTCTCAGTGTTCTAGCCACCAACATTTTCGGTCACTACACATCATGCTTATTTGTGCAGATTAGTTGGGACAACAACTGGTGGTAGGACTTCATGAGTGGGATTATGTCAAACAAGGAGGGGTTGTACTCCTATCCATCCTAGTGGACTCATTCATAATCTTGCTTTGCCTCTAGGTTAAGGTGATCCACTTATAATCTTGCTTTCATGTTAACACAAATAAAATTGTATTGTTCATGTGTTAGTGTGGCACACTTTGGGTGGATCATGGTGTTGAATGTGCTAGACATCGATGTGAAAGGTTGATCTTGATTCATGCTCATAGATCGAGTTGTAAGAGTTGCTATTTGCAAAAATAGCTAACTCTGAAAATTGTAGAAAAATAACTAAGTCTACCAGTAGCAGAAAATGGCTAAGTATAAAAATGTAGAAAAATAGCTAAGCGTAAAACTGTAGAAAAATGGCTAAGTATGAAAACTGTAAAAGATTGACTAAGTGTAAAACTACAAAAATTTGGCTAAGTATGAAAATGCAGGAAAAAAAAACTAAGTATGAAAATGTAGAAAAAATGCTAACTATGAAAGTTGTTGAATTTGGGTAACTCTGGTGCTACATGTGCTATGCTAGAGCTTGCTATGCTCTCATTCTGAGGGTAAGCTATACTCTCCTGAGCACCTAAAATGTTGGTTAACGCTCTCCCTCTAATGCCAAATACTATAACAATTGAAAACATTGGTGGCTAGAATCACTAAGGGATAAATGGACACACTGCCTTAACCCTACCTTCACACGAGAAACTTGCTAGAAATGGAGGCAAAGTGCCCTAAACAGTCTTGTTAATCAAATAGGAACTTTACCAGTTGTAATTAGGTTGATAGCTCCAACTAAGGGGGTGACGTGGTTAGCCAAAATGCAAATGCAAGTGACATTAAATGGTACTAAGTGTAGAGCATAGCCATGGAAAGGAGGTGAGCATAGCCAAGGGTTTTGATCAAAATGAGAGCATGAACCCATGGAGATTATCACTCGAGCATAATGTATCATGACAATGCATGAAAGATAATGTGAAAAGATGCAAGAGAAATGCTAGAAATAGGAGAGAGAAATGGAACACCACCCCAAATGGGAGTGTAATTAACTCTAAAAAGGTTTCAGAAGGTACATAGTATACAACAGGTGCAGTGGGAGCATAGTCATAGTCTCAGTGATGTCGGGCCGTAAATTTTGATGCTCACTGTGATGAACCATGCCTATTGGGTTGGCCACCATGGTGTTCTACAAGGCTACAATGGGGCTATGGTGTACCATGTGGTGTAGGGCTACAATAGGATCATGGTGTACCATGTGATGCAACGCTGCAATGGGGCCATTGTGTACCATGCAATGTAGGGCTATAATGTGGTTTCCATGTACCATGAAGTGTAGGGATGCTTCTTTGTCGGTGTGGTGTGATCTAGGTCTCATTCACCCATAAAGCTAAGTGCCAAGATGCTAAAATGTCAAATGCTAAAATGAAAGTGCTAATTGCCAACTCGATGAAAAATGAACATCCCTCCACTCTAAAACATTGGGGTGTATGGGTACTTATAGGGCTAGGGTTAGCCCAAAATCCAAATCAGGCACCACATGGTAGTGTGGTAGGTGGGACCATGAGAAAAATTCCAAAAAATTTCTAAGTTTGGAGATGACCAAAAATAGTTCAAAAAATTTTCCAACTCTAGTTGCTACATTCTTCCTATGTTACGTGCAGGACACAGGATGTTGGCTACTATGCTCATCCCATGTTATGTGCAAGACATGAAACATTGGTTGCTATGCTCGTCCTGTGTTATGTGTAGGACATGGGACATTGGCTGCTACACTCATTCCATATTACATGTGGGACATGGGATGCTCACTACTATGCTCATCCCATGTTATGTGTGGTACATGGGATGCTGGGTGCTATGCTCATCCTGTGTTATATGTGGGACATAGGATGCTGGCTACTACGCTCATCTCATGTTATGTGCAGGACACAGGACACTCCTTGGGGATAGGGCATAGCATGGACACTTAGAATAGTTTGAAGATTATAATCTTTGTTCTTTTTACACTAGCTACACTCTAGAGCATAATAAGAGGAGTGGCCTTAGGAGTTAGAAAATCTACCAAAAGACTCTTCCATGTTGAGCTAGCTTCATGGCTTCTTGCCTAACACTTAGGCAAAATTGACCATTGAAAATTTTGCTACACTAGTTATGCTCTAGAGTGTAGCAAAGCGTATCAACCTAGGAGATAGAGAAATTGTCAAACTATTTCATCCATCCCAAGTAATCTTGACAACTTTTTGTTTGGTGCTTGGGCAAAATGGCCATGGAAGTGTGTGCTATGTTGGCTATGCTCTAGAGCATACTAGGAAAAGTGAGAATGCAGCAAGACACCTAGAAAAATTTTCATACAGCTACTATTAACACTTAGAAAATTTTTCAAAACAAGCCTTCATGCATGCTATACTAGCTACGCTAGGGAGCATAGCACCAACACTTAGAAAAATTTTCCAAGTTTTGATAGTTAGACAAGTTTGTTGTTGAAGTGTTGAAGCCCAAAATTGGTGGTGTTTCAATAACCACATCCAAATTACATCGGAGCACTAGGCCAAGACTATATTCATGAATCCTTAGGGAAATTTTTCATATAGAAATATGTCATTTGGCCTATGAAATACTCCTACTACATTTCAATAGTTGGTCTTAAGCATCTTTCAACAACAAATCGGTAGTGGAGTAGAGGTCTTCATGGATGATTTCTTTACCTATGGAGCTACTTTTGAGCAAGCCTTGGACTGCATTAAGAAAGTTGTTTAACATTTTGTGGAGAAAAATCTAAGGCTCAATTGGTAGAAGAGCCACATGATGGTCTAAAAGGTCATTGTCTTGAGGCATACGATTTCAAACAAAGAGATTGAGGTAGACCTAGAAAAAGTATGGATCATCCAAGGAATAACTAGATAACTAAAAATAGTAAAAGATGTAATGTCATTTCTTGGCCACACTAGTTACTATAGACACTTCATTAAAATCTTCTCAAAGATTGCCAAAGCATTGGTGGAAATTACAAAGTAAGATGCAACATTTATATCGACTAGGGAATGTAAGAATGTATTCCAACAATTAAAGTAGAAACTCATAGAACCTATGATTACCATATTGGTTTAGGACATTCCACATCATGATTGATGCATCAAATTATGCTTTGGGGCTTGTGCTTACACAATTGGATAATCAAAAATGTTCATACTACATCCATTGTGCATGTAGGAGCATTGTAGATGCACAATTGAATTGCACCACCACTAATACATAGCTCATAACATTGGTGTATACATTAGAGAAATTCAAGCACTATGTGCTTAAATACCAAGTTTTTGTACACACCAACCACAGTGCTATCTAAACGCTAAACCCTAAACCAACAATGAGCTCTCATATCATACAGTGGCTAGTGATCCTTCAAGAGTTTGATTTAAAGATGATTGACTAACAAGGGATCAAGAATATGGTTGCTAATTACATGTCTTGATTAAGATGAGATAACAAAGAAGATAAAGGTTCATTATCTAATCAATTTCCTGATGAACTCCTCTTTGCTAGTGCTATAGATGATCCATAAGAAATGAACTAGTATGATCACATCTTTCCTATCTACTCACATAGGAGATGCCATAGGAGTGGGACAACTAGAAGAAGAAATAGTTTTTTTTTTAACAAGCCAAGCAGTTCATAAAAGTCAAAGCTAACCTCTATAAGAGTTACACAGATGACTTGGTATGATGGTGTGTTCCTGATACAGATTAACTTCGAGTCCTCTAGGATGCACACAAAGGCACTTGTAGGGGCCACTATGTTAGGAGGAGGATGGCCATTAAGATCCTCATGGTACGGTATTATTGGCCCACAGTCTTCAAGGATGTTCATTACATCTTCTATTCCTATGGTAGGTGCCAAGGTGATGGAGGAATGACTATGCAAATTGAAGGGCCTCAACAGTCGATTCAACCACTAAAGGCTTTTGATCTCTCAAGAATTAACTTCATGGGGCTCATCAATCCCATGTTAAATGGAAAGGCATACATCATCATTACAGTTGACTATTGTACCAAGTGGGCTAAAGCCATTGTTTCCACTAATTATTCATCTTCTACGATGGCATAGTTTGTAGGAGATAATGTTATAAACAGGTTTGGTATGCCATGGGTACTAATTTTAGATAATGGAATACACTTTAATATTGCTACTTTTCAAAAGTTTATACAATGCTTAGGGGTTGAACATAAACTAACAACTCCATACCCCTCCCAAGCTAACTATCAAGTTGAGGTCATGAATACGGAAATCACCAAAATACTAACATACACAGTTAGTAAATATAGGAAGGACTGGAGTAGTAAACTCAAAAATGTTCTTTGGATTTATCACTTAACATGGAAACTTCCTATTGGGTATTGTCCCTATGATTTGGTGTACGAGAAACTCCCAACTCTTCCCATCCAAATCAAGCTCTGTACACTTTCAATGGCCTATGACCTTACCTTGGATCTAAGTCTAGCATAAAGAAAAATATTGATGAACCTCAACATGATATATAAAAATATACTAGTGATTCTATTATTGAGTGAAGTGCACAAGGCACACAACAAGCAATGCCATCACCTTAGAATACAAAAAGTCAAATCTTAACCAGGAGATAAGGTACTTTTCTATATAGGATCATGATGATCTACCAACCTTCCAACCCAAACAAGAGATTATTGGTCAACATGCAACAAATTAAACCTTTCTTGAAGACAAGAACAACTAGTGGTAATAGTAACATAACTAATGACCAGTCACACTCAATCTTTCAGATCTCTTTCTTCCAACTTAGTTGTGGGGGAGATGGCCATACATGCTAACATCCTATAGTGACTCCTTAGTCTTTCAACTTTTTTGTTTTACATTGTTCTTTATAAGCTTTTCATTTTTTGATTATTTTACAATTTCTTATATATTTCTTTCTTATTTATGTTTTCTTACATCTCTTTTTCTTCTTTATTACGATCAAGGCTTTGGTGTCAAATATAGCTGCTAATTGATGGTGGTTCATTAAATTATATTGATTAAATTGATTACTTACTAACTGGGTTTTATTATTGAATTCTGACATTGATTAATGGGACATTGTTTTTTCTCATGTTATCAAGTAGTGATCTCACATCATCTACTCATTCCACTCCACTTCATGGTGTTCTCTTATTTTGAAAAAAATGAAGTTCCTTCTTAATAACTTATAAAGAACCTATGACCTCAATACTTTCTAGACTTAAAAAAAAAATTAAGTGGATTTAACAAGGGCATGGCTTCAATGGGACTTGTCACTTTTTATACCTACTTATCATCTAGAGTTTTATGTGTATTCTCATCAATTCCTCATCATTCCTAACATTGACCAATAATAGTAAGTAATGTCTTTGCATTGTGTGGTTTCCATGAAGAAAAAAAAACACATGGTAGTTCAAAGCACATCCCTTAGATGAAATAATGGAATACAAGAACTAGTTGTGGAGATAGAAAGACATGTTAACCATGCCTAAAGGTATCCCTCTAACTAAGGCCCTCCTAACTTCTTTCTTCTTTTTTTCTCTTTGTCTAGAATAATGAGTGATATTTGGGGGTGTCCATGAACTCTGGGGATCGAATTGTCTAAGTGTGATAATGCAAACTCACTAGAAGTGGATGGCCTTAATTTTGACTAAGGATGGGACAATATCAAGTCACCTTAATCACATACTCCATAAAGGACTTCATGTGACTAGGATGAGAAAATTTATTCTAAACACTCTCTTTCATCATCAATTTTGGCCACCTACCACCTCACTACCTCTTATAATGATTAATCAATGTCTGCATTTTGGTATGTCTTAATTCCTTAGGTGATTTCTTAGGTGATTTGATTTTTAACAATCCATGGCCATTAATCATCCTTGTCCATATGAACTCCAAGGTAGGAGGTCATGCAAGGGCATTAATAGCATGAGCTTGCTATTGGAAGGATCCACTTGCATATTCCTTAGTATGGATGGTTAAGCTTCCTATCCCTTCATCATTTTTCCTTTAAAACCATTATTTTCCACCTCATAACATCCAAATTTTACATTTCTTGAAAATCAAATTTTCTCAAAATCTACTTTTCCAACTTAATTTCAAGCTCTCTTAAATAATTTGTCTTTATTCTAGATTTTTCTAGCTTCCTCTAAACTTCAATTTCATCACTAAACTCTTTTCCAACACTTGCTTTTAAATGTCAAAAATTTCTTCAATAGGTTGCATCGATGCATCCCTGTTGACAAAACCTGATGGCTTAATGCATCCCCATTGATGTAGCCTGATGCATCAATGCATCCCCATTAACATAACATAAAAAATATATAAATACGTGACCACACTTAGCCAATTTTGCACATTTTCTTCACAACACTAGAGGATTTTTTGCATTTTTCTCAACCTAGAGCCCCTTCCAAGCACCATAATTTACACACCGCTTATTTGATTCAACTCATCTTCAATCCTTGAGCTATCAAAGATAAGCTTTACGTCATGGGGGCCATAAACACATGGTTTATGATGGAAATTTTTTTGAAATTTTTCTAATTTCCAAAGGTTTAATTAATAAAATAATATTAAAAATCACTAATTGACACTAAGTTAAACCTCATCAACAAAATTAGGTAGCTAAATGAATAAAATACTAAATTTTCCATGATCACAACTAACCTAAGTGTAACTTACCCAAAAGAAGAAAGGTATCAAGAGCATTAAAATTTACATATTAAACACTAATCCTTAGTTATGTTTTTGATCACAAACGGTACTAAAGAGGGAACCGTAAAGAGAAGGACCATCCCAGACTAGTGAGAAGTAGTTGAGAGGAGGAAAGGACTAGTAGCCACAAAAGCCCCAAGAATAAGAAGTTAAAATCCATGCAATGAGACCTCTTCGAGAAAAGCCCAAAGTGGAATCTATTCACCATATTCCCATTGTAGAGATTGACTAGTCATGGTAGAATGAGATGCCAAGGCCTAGGCTTAATCTGGAGGTCACATAGACCAAGGCCTTCATAGAATGAATTCATTCCAAGAAGGTCCATTTTTTTATTCTTAATGAACTTAACTTTGATCACTTATTGGAATTAGCACAAGAAGAAGTCTACACACAATTGTAGGGATCTCCCATGTGGTCCATTTTCTCTTCCAATGGAGTGCAGTAAATGGAAGAAATCTATGTTTTCTGAAATAACTAGTAGGAAGACATCATTGTGAAGATAAAGGACATAAGCATCTCCTACATGGTTGAGGCCATCATGGAGGCCCTCGGCTTGCCTGCCACAGGGGCAAAAATATCAACTCAGGAAAACCTAGATGCAAAAACGGAATGGATCTAATAGTGCTATGGAGTGGATTATAAGGACTACAATGCACTCACTAGAGAAAAGATAGTTTATTTCAAGATAGTGGCCTATCACTTAAACCCAACAATGAGGCCCAATAAGATAATTATTTTGTCTAGCCATGCATGCACCACTATAAGAGGAAAGCTTCCTATCCACCTCCCTCAGCTCATCTTCCTCAAGATTGAGAAATGCTTCAAAGATAATAAGCAAGGAAGGAAGACACTCCCCTTTCCCTACATAATTAACAAACTCTACAAAAGGATAGGTAGAACCTAGTATGCCAATGACACAATCCATCATGCTCCTACCATAACTTGGTAGGAGATGATGAAGAATAAGATAGCTGCTAAGCTATTAGAGGAGGAGTAGCCACCACTACCACATGTTGGTGAGACAACACCAAAGGCCTACAACTGTTAAACATATGAAGAAACTTCATGAACAACTATTACAACAACAACAAAGAGAGGTAAGTGGTGGGGAGCCATCGATCTACTAGCCAGCATTGAGCTATCTCAACAATGTTATAATAATAATTAGCTAGTTGGTGGAGAACACCTTATTGTTTTTCAACCTAATGCATGTAGACATCTGCAAACATGAATCCAAGTGATGAGCAATGAGGTACCCTTATGCCCAACCATGCAAATCACTAAGGTGTTACATGTGATTTGGTTGAATTTCATGGACCTATAGTTATCTCATACACTAGTTCTTCTAGGAAGTGAAACAACGTTGAGAATGTTCATTGTCTTCCCAACTACACTTGTGATGCTCAAGGGTATGGTTTAAGTGTAATTGAGGTATATAAATTTTTATCATTTTATGTTTTATGGTTGTAATTTCCTACAACAAGAATAAAGGGTAGAGTAGATTGAAACTAATGTCTATTACCTAGCTACCCTAACACAAGTAATCATCTCACTTTCTTGGACACATCTTGAACACATATAGAACTTGTGGGCTACTAAACGTTAAGAATTATCAGGTTACCAAGTATTATATGAATGCTTGAAGTGGTCATGCTCGTGTTCATTAATTTTTGGAAATAAATTGTTTAATCAAATGCATTAAAGTAAATAATAAGAAAGTAAAATGCATTAAAGAAAATATTAAGCTATTATCAGTACTACAAGGATTGTTGAAGAGTTTGTTTTATTTCCATCACATTGCTACACTCAAGTGCATTAGTATTTGAAGAAAGAACCATACACACTTTAGACTCCTTCTACAAGCACTTAGAAAATATTCTAACTTTGAGGAAAATAAACTATAAAAGCTTTGCTACTTTGACTAAGAATGACAAAAAAAATTACTTAAAATGGAAGTCCATGTGTGGTATTTATAGACTTGGGGAATATACCTTTATGTCAGATATTTGATGTTAGATCTAGGCCCCAACATTGCATACCCGATGTTGCAGCTAACACAAATGGTGATTCATCATACCTCCATAACTAAATAAAAACTCATGCTTGAGTGAAGAAGAGGAGGAACAAGTTCTTTACAATATAACATATTGGGTAAGTATGGGATTATTTACTAACATGACAAACTAACTCAAATGAAATGGACATACAAACTTTGAGTGCCCAAGTGTATGGAATTACAATTTTTACAACATTGGGTGTTCATGAGAAGAGGAGTGAATACCTTGAAGAATATTGATATCCAACACCTCTTGCCAATAGGAGAATGGAAGATAGAGAAGAGATCCTTTAATTACAAATGGTCCTCATTATGTGGTACTATTACATCATTATTAGTGAAGATAGTCTCACTTCCAGTCCATGCTTCCCATTACAATCACAACAAAATCATGAATTACTATGCAATGTGTACACCTAATTGTTAATTACCTTATCTTGTTACTGGTTACACTTGGATAATTTGTATTGTGGTAGATTGGTTTCTTTGATAGTGTTAGTGAAAAGGCTAATAAATAGGATAAAATAAATAAGTGGTCCATTAAATTTGAAAGAGTTTCATATAAGGAAATATTTGAAGAGGATATAAGAATTCACAACAATGGAAAGAAGAATTCATTGAAAATTTTTATAAAGATGTGTACAATTGGATGTCATTGATGGGATAAAGAGAAAGAATTTAAATGTAAAAATATCTAAGCATAAAGAACTTAATTAACCCAACCAAAAGATATGCAAGTGGATCCTCCCCAAAGCAGGCATAGGCCTTTTATGCCCTTGCATAACTTCAAACGAAAGAGTCCATGGGCTCCATGGATGATTAATGGTTATAGAAGGTTATGTACAAAAACTTGGAAGTAACTAACTAAGAATTCTAACATATCAAACTAGGACATCAAACCAAAATATGAAACCAGTAGTGAGGTGGAACATTGAAATCATAGATGGATAAGAGAGAGAGACAAAGTGGAATGAAGTTCCTAATTATGGTCACATGAAGTCCCTTGTGGCTTTTGTTGATAAATGACTTAATAGGATCCATCCTTATTCTAGACAAAAACTAACCACTTTCAATGACTTTGCATTGACATTCTAAGACCAATCCATCCCCTGAGACATAAGAGTGCTCTCACAAAACAACCACCATTCCAAATTAGAGAAGAAGTAGGAAGTGAGGGAGGGCCTTAGTTAAAGGAGACAAGTCTCATAACTAGTGCTTGTAGCTCGTTTGTTCTATCTAAGGGGTGTGCTCTTAATTCCCATTCTTTTTTTGAAATGGGAACCACACCATGCAAAGACACATGCATTTATTTTTTCCAAGGGGTGTGCTTTNAAATAACAAAAATAGTACATACCACCATCAAGTAACACATTACCAATGTACTTGGAACTTATTAACAAAAGGTTAGAAAATCAAACCAAATAAAAGAAAATATAGGAGAAAGTATAAATTATTAAAGAAATATCAAATGTACTAATGATGGTGTAAAACAAAAAATTAGAAAAGATTAATAACATAAAAAAAAAGATCTAAAATGAAGAACATGTAAGACAAAAATTTGTAAAAGAAAAAATGTGTAAAAAAAAAAAGTTGAAAATTTGAGGAGCCACTTGAATGGTTAGCATGGATGGCCATCTCTTCCACGACTAAGTTGAAAGGAGAAGATCTAAAATATGGAGCATAATTATCCATCTAATGAGGTTTTTGTTGTGTTAGCTAGCTTATGTTCATGGAAAGTTTTAATTTGTTGAATGTTGGATAGTGTTGGCACATTTGCCCATTCCATGGAATAGTTGGAATATTTTATTAAAAATTGGAAGAATCTATGGTTGTAAATTTAGAGGTAAATTTAAAGCTTTAGTGTTGTGGGTTAATGGGTGTTTTTGGAGAAGTAATACACTAGTAAATAATTTGATGTTGAAGCCTTCTTGATATAAAATGAAAGTGCCAAATTATTCCTTATTGGAGATTGGAAGATAGTACTATAGCAAACAAGCAATTATATTATTTACATGAAAGGCATTGGTGAAGAACGTGCTCTAAAACTTTTTGGAAAGGTCCCAAGTTGAAAATCCCTGTTGTTAAGATCAGTTGTATTTTTTGGCCCTAAGATAACATTTGAAAATCCTTGCAAAAAAATCAGAAAATAAAACAAAAATCAGTAGCGCCTCCATCGTCCTGAAGATTGTACAGCAATGAGAGTGGAGGAAAAGGAGACTACAGTTGGACCAACGATTCCTGACACCGTATACCTGCTGAACGTTGTAATGGCATGGGAGCAAACACCATACAGGTAAAGATAATATCAATGGAGGTGTAGTTGTAGGCAAAGACAAAGGAAAATCACGGCGTTCTTGGAAAATCATGCTGCAGTAAAAGTTCAGAACTGCCCACCACGCGACATTCATCCTAGCATAGACGGGCACCACGAAAACTGCCATCAAGATGGGCATAACCAAGTCCCTGGGGCATGAAACATCTTTGCCATAAATGTAGGGATATTTTAAAAAAAAATTGAAACCCTCTTCCACACATAATATACAGAGAAAGGAGTCACATTTTGTTGAAACCCCGATTTCATTTCCAGTTTTGCAGGCTGTAGCAGTTCTAGTTGTGCAGGCTGCGACAGTTCTGGAGGTTGTGGCGGTTATAATGGCATGATGAAGGTTCCTACGGTTTCACTAGATGTAGATCCACAATATGTTCACCCCTGGTTCCGCAATCAATAACAATGGCGGTGAGAATTCAGAAAAAAAAAAACACAGGAAGCCCTAAGCAAATTTGGGGCAAAAAAAATCCCGGGCAACTGAAAACCCTATGTTCAGAACCATATGTTCAGCACATTATTTTTCAAGAAAAATCCTTCTCCTCTAGAAACTGAACACCACACAGCAACCATGTTGGATGCAGTAGTAGAGCCTTCTCCCGCGGTGGCGGTTGATAACAATTTTTGGCAGGACGGGATATTTTGAAAATATTTGCTGGTAGTTCCAGGTCTAGCACCTTCACATTCAGACCTAATGTTTGGGATTTAAATTTTTATTTTCAGCCACTTTAATATGGGTGCAATTGTAGATAAATTATTTATATAAATTTAAATAGACTAGCTACCATCAACATCTACACCAAGGTAGATATTATACCTTGTTCATAAAATTACTAAGGGCTTCAATAGTATTCTTAAAAATTTTAAACAAATAAAAATGAAAAGCTATTGGAGCTATAATTTTAAACAATTATATAGAGCTATTGGGTTTATTTTCATTATCCACAAAAGCAATATTTGTAATATTTCTCCTAACTTCCTAACTTCCTAAGTTAATACTTCCTAACTTGTTGGGCAAGTTACTTGGGAGAGAAGTTAGCTAGGATATTTTGGAATGTAACTACCTTATGAACCTTATAAAAAGGCTTCATGGGTGAGAATAGAAGATATGATACTTGGGAGAAGACACTTGATACATCACACTTTGGGAAGGCTAATAGCTAGTACTTGGGCTCTCACTTGGAGACCCACTTTGAGTCTTGGGAGAAGAGCATTGTAAAGAAGAAATTGTGAACGATTGTTTGATGGCTTGCTAAAGAAAATATTTTAGCCTCTTTTTCATAATCCTGTGAGTTATGTTTTATTTTTATTTTATTTAAATTGTTTAGCTAGTGGTTTAGATAGTATCATCCTTGGCAAGTAATTTTGGGATTTTTAGATTGCTCTTATTGTTCTTGTTGCCCGATAGAAATTTCTGTTAAAATTGTGTTTGAAAGCCTTAAGATAATTTTAGTAGTAAATTTGGTTATTGTGCAATGTATAACAATCGCTATTGAGATCGTTGTAAGAGAGCCTCTGCTTATAGTCATGCCGTTGAACGATTCAATAGTCAAGAGGGTTCAGAAAATCTTTGGTATTTTGATGGAACTAGAATAGCTTCATTTTATCTTTAAAGTGAATCTCCATGGTATTTCAATCAGAAATTGTCAATTATTTTGAAGGTTCTATTGAATGCAATTGTTGACATCCATTATCTATCCTAAATGGAGTCTCGTATGTGGTAGTTTACACAGCAATTTTTTGGTAGCATAGTAGGATTGTCTTGAAGAAATTGCTTATTTGAGCCTTGGAAGTTTGAACAATTCGTAGTTATTGAATTTGGGATAGCTTTATTGTGAAGTGTTTACTCATGTCATTTTACCTTGTTTAAATATTTCAGGTCTACACAAATCTTCTTTCTTTTCTATCTATTTCCATTGAATCTTGCTCTATTTCTAGTTTTCTTGTGGAATTATCTCTTTCTCTGGGGAGAACTAGAAGTAGATTCGCAGAGTTGTGCTTAAATGTTTTTGCAAAACTTTATTTGTTACAATTAGGTATTATAAGGACTATGTAGACTAGGCAATTGAACAAAATAGGAACTTTCAACAACTCACAGTACTTGGCAAGGTTGGCTGAATCTCTTTAAGCTAAGTCATTTGTAGTTTACACACAATGCAATCATTTCATATTTCACAACCGCATACTGAAATAGCACACACACATACTCACATTAACTACTAAGTCTATTTGGAGGTATCTAGGCCTTGGTGTTTCCAGAGACCAGCAAGCACCTAAATCCTGTTCTAGGAAACTTGTTTACGGTCATGTCCCAAACAGTTGCTAATAGACAGCTATTTCATGTTTGGACTCTCAAGTTTATAGATAATCATGGCCCTTGAAGAAAAAGTTTCATAAATGATATAAGGTCACTCCCACCACCTTTGAATCTTATTTTGTTGATGTACATGTGTGGGGTTCTAGTAGAGAATATTGTCTCTCAGTTGAAATTTAACGTTTCTACTTTTTAGGTCATGAAATTTTTTGTTATAACCCTTGTACAACTCATTAGATGATAAGGCTACTAATCAATTTTCATCTAGTAGGTTAAGATTCATTAGTCTTTCCTTTTGGGCTAGACTTAAGTCAAGATCAAAGTCACAAGGCTTTGAGAGTGTATAGAGTTTAGATTGAATAGGAAGTATTGATAGTTTCTTGTACACAAGCTCATAGGGAGAGTAGCCTATAGGAAGTTTCCAAGTTGAGAAATAGGCCCAAAAGGCATCATTTAGTTTTGTGCTCTAGTTCTTTCTATACTTGCTAACAATTCTTATTAGTATCTTTGTGATTTCCTTATTAGTAACCTTAGTTGGGGATGGTAAGGTGTTGTGAATTTGTGTTCAACCCTCAAGTGTTGCATAAGCTTCTAAAAAGTAGTGCCTATAAAATAAGTTCCATTGTTAGAAATTAATGCATGTGGCATACCAACCTTGTGTACAATGTTTTTTTTATACAAACTGAGTAGTAATAGAATATGTATAGTTAATGATGGCTACTACTTTTTCCCATTTCATACAATATTCATCAACAACTATGATGTACATGTTTTCATTTAACATGGGTGTGATGGGACCCATGAAATCAATGCCCCAAATGTCAAATGGTTCTAATGGTTCAATGTCCCTCCATTTGAGAAATCATTTCACGATCCTATTAGCATCATTTACAAGAGAAAATGAAATGGTGAGCATCCATGAAGAGTATTGGCCAATAGTACCTTGCCATCAGGATTTTAATGGTGATGCATCTCCCAGCATAGTATCCTCCACAAGGACCTTCATGAGCATCTTAGAGAACACATAGTTAATCAACATCAAGGACACACCAATGAACTAGGCCATTGGCACACACCTTATAGAGGTGTTCGTTGATCTCCATGAAGTGTGTTACCTGGTGAAGAAACTATTATTTTCTTTAGTGGTCCAACCCTTGTGGAATCTCTTATATGAGAAGATAGGTGAGAATGTTATCATACCATTTTACCTCATTGGGCATTTGTTCAGTTATTGCCCCAACAAAGAGAAGTTCATTTGGAAACGTATCAAATAATGAGCTTTCATCATGTTTGTCATCCCATCGTAATCAAGACAAGTGATCAGTGACCACATTCTCAGTGCCCTTTTGATCTACCATTGTAAGATCAAATTCTTGTAAGATCACCAACCACTGTATGACACGAGGGCTCACCATTGGATTTTTCATTAAGAAGAAGATGGCACTATGGTGTGTGTGTGCAAACACCTTGTATCCAAGCACATAATTCTTGAACTTCTTTAGAGAAAACACCACCACCATCAGTTCTTTTTCTATAGTACTATAGTTCAATTGTGCACTCACAATGCTTCAGCTAGCATAGTGGATGTAGTATGGATGTTTCTTATTATCTAACTATGTTAGCATAGCTACCAAAGCATAATTCAATGCATTCATCATGATGTGAAATGGTCTAGACCAATCAGATACTTTTAGAATTAGAGTTTCCACATTCCTTTCTTTTAGTTGCTGAAACACTTTTCACATTCCAAGGTCTAGACAAAAGAAGCATCTTTCTTTGTTAGTTCAACCAATAGTTTTGCAATCTTAGAGAAATTGTATATGAATCACCAATAGTAGCTAGTGTATCCAAGGAATGACTAAACATCTTTAACTATTTCCAGTTGGAGGGTTATTCCTTGGATGACCCTTATTTTTTTAGGATCCACCTCAATTTCTACTTGTAATATCTTGTGCCCTAATACAATGCCCTCCGGGACCATGAGGTGACTTTTTACCAATTAATCTGTAAGTTAGTTTTGACACACTATTTCAACACTTGCTCAAGGCAGTCCAAGGCTTGCTCAAATGTAGCTCCATAGGTGGAAAATTCATCCATGAAGAATTCTACACCACTACCTATCTGTTGTTGAAAGATGCTTAGGACTAGCCATTAAAATGTAGTAGGGGCATTGCATAGACCAAATGAAATCTTACGATATGCAACACACCCCCAAGGACTTGTGAACATTGTCTTTTATTGGCCCTCTAGTACAATTTGAATTTTGTTATAGTCATTATAACTATCTAGGAAGTTGTAGTAGCAATGCCTTGATATTGTGTTGAGCACCTTGTCAACAAATGGCAAAAGAAAGTGATCCTTGAATATTACCATATTCAACAACCTGAAATCCATGAAAGCCAACCATTTTCCATCTTTCTTTGGCACAATTACAAGTGGGCTAACCCACTTGCTATCCATGATGGGATAGATGAACCCTACCTTGAGGAGTTCAATTTCCTTCTTGACGATTTTCTTCAATTTGGGGTTCAACCATCTTTGTGGTTATCATTTTGGCTTCATGACTAGGTTGATGTAAATGCAAAGCTAGCATATCCTAAGATCAATCCCTATGAGTTTAGGATATGAAAAAGCAAAAGCTGCTAGCCATCTTTCAACTACCTTCAACAGCATCTCTTTCTATTCTAGAGCAAGTCTTGCATTGATGAGAATAGGCTTCTTATTTTTCAAAAATACATATTCTATTCTAGTTGGTAGCATTTTCAGTTCAAAGGGATATTTCTTGAAGTTCTTAGAAATTTCTAACTCTTCCCAATAGGTATCATCATTTGTATCATCAGAGAGTTAGTGATGAACTTGATCAAGTTCATCCATGCTTGTGACATATTCACATGTCAGGCTCTTAGTTGTTTGAATGCATAGTGTGCTACTTTCTAAATCAGTGATTAGCCATTGGGTTCCCTCATGTTTTGTAGCTATTTTGTACAAACGCCTTTGAATTTCTACTTCTGGCATACACTATTTGCATGCAAAGATGGATACTTACTTGATGGCCCAAAGTTTCTATACACAATTACACTTGCTATCACTAGACATAATGCATGGAACTTTCTTCTTATCAATCTTTTCAAATGCTTTTTCTTTAGAGATTTCTAGGGAAAAATATCTAATATCCATTCTTGCATCTATGGTGCTTAGTCATGCTCTTTTCATGATGATTGGGAAGTCCCCTTTACAGTTCTCCACATTGATTACTAGGAAGTTAATAGGATAAGACCACTTACAGATAGTGGTCACAATTTCTTCTACTAGTCCCAATAGAATAGTGATGCACTAGTTTATGAATTCTAATCTGATGTTACTCTTCATAAGAGGAGGCAGGTTCTAGGTAGTGTACATCTCATGAGAAATTAAATTAACACAAAAACATGAATCTAGAAGAGCTTTACCTAATTTGTTCCCACCAATCTATAAATAAATTAGAGAGCTTCCAAGATCAACTAATTTCCTAGGAAGGTTTCCTGCATAGATCCAATCAGACATGATGTGAGTAAACATTACGGTATGGATCCTTGGTAGAGTTTGGTTTGTAGGAGGCCAAAAGGAATCTGAAATGGAGAAAGAGGCAGGAGTAGGGTTATCAACTATAGGTGTAGGTGAAGGCTTATGTGGACTACAGGGTCAAAAGAAAGGTATTTGTTTTTTGATCAGGCATTCAACCCCTATAATTGATGTTTGGATTGTAAATTAACAACCCTCATAGCATTACATTATTGTGGTTGAGTGGGCAGTTCATCCTACATTGGTGGAGTAGGTGGTAGATATGCAACTGAAGGAGTGTGTGCAAGGATAGGAAGAGGATAAGGATAGTGGGTATCATCCCTTCTTTCATGTAGAGATGGAGTTTGATAATAGTTAGAAGGATGGTAGTAAGGCTATAATTAGGAAATTTGACTAGAAGATTCACACAGAGACATGGATTGCTGAACATGGTAACCATATGGATTAGGCTACTAGTAAGGGTGTTATTGCCTTGGTGGTGCAAGTGTCCATGATTGTGGTTTCTACCATTGTTGGCACTATTCATATAGCTGCAATGGATCTTTTCTTGGATAATACGATTTTTGCTAGTAAAACTACCTAAGATTACCTTGAGGATAAGGTAACCTCCTAGATGTTTTCCTTTATGTAAGTCGTGGATGTAAGGCATACATTCTAGACTCCTAAAGATGTGACACAATAGGGCAACATCCCTTAGGATGTTCATACTAGTAGACATCACATCCATGTTCATTATCTGATTCACTAACTGCAACCTCTTCTATTACAACAAATTTACCCTTACCTTTGTAATATGCACGTTCAACTTCTTTGTGCCTCTTGTGCTCATGATCACTACCTTGGTCTTGGGACTCTTCAGCAATTTTGAGGACAACTTAAAGTTTACTATCTATGGAGTCTCTTAATTGATCAACCTTGGCTATAAGTTTAGATTGGAATTGTTAAATTGGAAAGCCTTTTTTATGCATCCTTCATTAAATGCCTATTCATTCTCACTATCACAAAATTATACCTCCCGCTTATGAATGGAAGGATCATGGTTGTACTCTACACTTTTTCTTTTTCTTAGTTCATCCTCCTCTTTGGTGACCTACTCTATTAATCTTTGTACCTAATAGATAGCTAGGTTGACAATCACCCTTAGGCATAGACACCAAGGGTTTCCTCATTTCATTATGAAGCCCATCTATAATGTGGTGGAGTTGAGCTACTTGAGAATAATCATGACAAGGGAATTTGTTCATCAAGGCATAGTATCAGCTAATGGTAGCATCCAAGGGTTCATGTGCTTCTTATTTTCACCCTTGAATTTTCTTCCTTAAGTTGTACACTCAAGAGTACGTTTGATACTCATCATTGAACATTTCAAGCATGGTACTCCATCGTCTGATAGATTCTGGTTCTAAGTACCGATACTAGTTCTCTTCTTCTTTGATAAGTGTCCAGGAAAAAAACTATAGTTTTTTGCCATTTTTTCTCTATGTTTTGCAAGGAACATGCATCTTGGAAATCTTGAAGATGATTCTATGGATTAGAGTTATATCCTTCTTCAAATTGAGGAATATTTTTAACGTCTAACTGTTTGATCTAACTATCTTTCACATCCCTTGTTCAAATTCTAATTGCCTCTACAATGTTAAGCATACTTCAAGTAGCAAATAGAGGCTCATCGAGGCCTTGATCATGGTGTCTAAAATTCCCTCTACTACCCCTTTATTTATAGCAATGTGCTTCTCTTGAACATCTACATCCTTGATCTTGCCTTTCTCAACAATCCCATTGGTCATTTCATTCATTTTGGTCACCACCATCACGATCTCAGCTTCTATGATTATGGTTAGAGCCAGAAGATGATGATGATGATAAAGGGCAAGGGGAAGGAGAACCAACACCATCATAGTTCTTTCTACTACCTCTTCTATGATCATGACCATGGCCACAATCTTGCTTCTTGCTTGCATCCCTATCTTGACTTGCCCCTCTAAATCTTGCTTTGTCATTGGATCCCTTGTTACCAAAATCAAGATTGTGAACTATGGAGTGCAAACTCTAGTTTTGACCTTCATCATCAATGTTAAAGAAAGGAGCATCATTGAGTGGAAGATCCTCACTAGCTTGTTGGTATAATAGGAATGTAGAATTGTTATGTCCTTTTTTGTTCAAAAGTTCATAGCGCTACTCTAACTATTGATCTCGTAGGCATTGTGCTTTAGTGTGATAATAATCCCTAGCATTGACATCTTTCATGATATATTTCCCATGGCAGTCTTAAATACCACATCATGCAAGTATTTGATAGAGCATTTCAAGGGCTACACAATCAGGTGGCAACATAATGTTTCCCTCCATATCATGCCACCACATCTATTCATCTTGGTGTAAGATGAAGGTGAAGTTCAACACATACTCATCAAGATGAATATATGTAATTTGGTATTGTTAAAAATTTGATGGTAAGAATTATCAAGCTTGGGTGGAGAAGTGCTCCTATGAGAAGAAGACATTGTTGATTAGCAAAACAAAAATCACAATGTGCTCTGAGCATTTGATGTAGTAATTGTAATACAAGATATGACTCTTAGGTTCATTCCAATGATTTAAATACTTTAACTAGATCCTAGATAGCACAAAAACAACAAAAATGTCCCTAACAATGATGCCAATGATGAGCAGTGAGGTACCCCTACACCCAACCATACAAATCACTAAGGCATTACATGCGATCTAGTCGAATTCTGTGGACCTATAGTTATCTCATACACTAGTTCCTCTAGGAAGTGAAACAGTGTTGAGAACATTCATTGTCTTCCCAACTACAATTGTAAGGCTCAAGGGTATGGTTTAAGTGTAACTGAGGTATATGAATTTTTATCATTTTATGTTTTATGGATGTAATCACCTACAACAAGAATAAAGGATAGAGTAGATTGAAACTAATGTCTATTGCCTAGCTAGCCTAACACAAGTAACCACCCTAATTTCTTGGACACATCTTGATCACATATAGCACTACTAGGCTACCAAACATTAAGTGTTGTTGGGTTACTAAGTACTATATGAATGCTTGAAATGGTCATGCTATTGTTCATTAATTGTTAGAAATAAATTACTTAATCAAATGCATTAAAGTAAGGAATAAGAAAGTATAATGCATTAAAGAAAATATTAAGTTATTCTTAGTGCTGTAAGGATTGTCAAAAGAGTTTTTTTTATTCCTATCACATTGTTGCACTTAGGTACATCAATGTTCGAACAAAGAGATATACATACTTTAGACTCCTTTTGTGGGCACTCAAAAAATATTCTAACTCTAAGGAAAATAAATTGCAAGAGCTTCACTACTTTAACTAAGAATGATAAAAAAATTACTTAAAATGGGAGCCTAGGTGTAGTATTTATAAACTTGGGGAATATACCCCAATGTCTAATCTAGGCCCCGACATTACATACATGATGTCGTAGCCTCGATTTCGTGTACTTGATGTTGAAATTGACACAAATGGTGGTTCATCACCAAGCATCCAAGAAGTTACAGTGTCTATCCTTAGATGGCAAGAGTTCCTAGAACTTTTTGGAAACACTGCAACTTTCTTAGTACACCTAGAGGAAGGCAAGGGGACTACTATCTTGCTGATGCAGCATCATGAGTAGGAAAAAATAGTAGAAGTGATGCTAGATTAGGTGGTCAAAGCACTGAACACTCCTACAATGACCATGCCTAATATTGCTACACTTAGAGATGTATAAGCTTTTGCAGGAGTAGGAAGTGCATAATTGAGTACAACCCAACATGAGGAGGTGTTAGAACAACTGGTGTAAATTAGGTAACCACTTCCAAACATCTTTGATCTCACAAAATAAATTATTGCTACCTAGTCAAAGCTACCTGAGATAAAGGACAAGCTCATCATTACTAACATCTAACTAGAGGCAACCACCACCAAGAACCATTAGTTGGTTACCAAGGTTGTAGAATTCAGAGCTTGTCTCACTAGCTTTTCCATTCTTAACTAAGTCATCGTAAGATATGAAGCTTTCTTGTAGCTTCAACTCAAACTAAGGTAGGCTAAGAATGCCAAGGAGATGGTGGTCCTTGATGTCTTCTTACCAAAAGCTCTTCCCATTAACACTAATAAGTACTTGGTGCAAGTTTGTAAGGAGAACTTGGTCCTCACAAAGGACATTCACCACCTATGTAATGTTGAGGAGAAAAAAGATTAAATGGTCAAATTTATGAGATAATAACAAGGGTAGCATGCCAAGGTGAACTTGGATTTGGGGAGGTTGATAGCCAAAAATCGCAATATCTCTATGAAGGAAGTCTAAGTGCTTCACCAAAATACAATCATAAAGGTAGCCACCTGGAAAAATAAAGCCCTGAAGTTCAAAAGAATGAAAAATCATTATAGGGACTAGGTAGGGCTCCTCAAGGAAGTTAATGAAAAATAAATTTAATTAGCTAAAGTGAAGATGAATAATTCCTTACAACAACTCCAATAGAGAGATGATGTATGGTAGCCAATCTTTAATAGCTTGAATGCCTACAACAATGCAGAAATCTGCCTAAAGGAGTTGTACATAGAGGAGATGATGAAGTACATGAAACTTGTCAACCTTTGATATGCAAACTTGATGATGCTGATAGCAAGGAGGCCAAAGATAGATCTTGAAAAGTAGGTGAACAGCTTGTACCTCCTTTACAAGGTCAAATTCAAGCATCACAAAGAGACCAAGCAAAAGTTGGAGATAGCCAATGCAAAGCTTCAAGTTCTACGGAGTTGTTTCCCAAATCAACAAGCAATTTCCAAGAACCTATCCAAACAAATGAACTACTATCACAAGCTATAGAACCTAGTAAAGACATTCGATGTTGAATGGAAATAATTCATAGTGTGATTTGTCAATGTTACAAAGTTGTTTCGAAAAATTCCTTGTCAATGCAATGTCCCTGTACTAGCCCACATTAGCAAAGTTATGTGAACAGTGTATGACCCATAGAGTAAGGAGGAGAAGATGAAAGAATTTCTAAATTCTTTCCATCTTTCACCAGAAGTAGCAACCATAGCAGAATAGCCTTAGCCTTATCCACTACCATAACCACAAGTGCTAGAGCCTAGCAAAGGTTCTTTAGCATCCTAGGAGCCTCCACCTCTTAAGACTATTTGATTTCACATAATCTTTGGCAACCAAAGGATTCCTACTCTCATTTTTATAAGGGTATCTAATTTTGTTATCAAAGACATCCATTTTTGTAATTTTATTAATTCTGTATAATTTGGCACTCAAGTTTAGTCAATTAGCATCAGTCAATCAATAATCCCATACTAATGAGCAATGAAGCATCCAACACTCTACCATACAAGTCACAAGTGCTCACATGCAACTACATCATAATTTGTGAATTGACAATGTAATTATACTACTAATTAATGTTAAGTTTGAGATCATTATCTTCCCACTTCGAGTTAGTGAAGTCTGAGTATATTTTTTAACTCTTAGTGAGGTATATGATTAGTTGATTTTTTTAGGCCTTTAATACTTCTAGTTGTAAACATGATGAAAGTTGATAATAACAATCTAAATCTAAGTGATTATTATAAGATAAATCTACTCTAGTCTATAGTGATGAGCTTCTAGTCTTGGCTTATCATATATGCCTTAGGCTCATGTAATCATTACTAGGATTACCAAGTGGGTTCACTATTAGCTGAATTAAGTGAAACCACTATTGGGTTACTAAACTATTACACATAAATGCTTGAAACCACTCATACTCATTCTGCCTTACTAATGAACAAGTAAAGTACTTGGAAATGTAAATGATTAAACTAAGAAAATAGGAAAATTATGCTAAGTAAACACAAAATAAATAGTTGATGCTACAATGATGAAAATAAATATTGATCTCTATTATTGGACATGAATTATGTCCAAGTACAATTCACTTAAATAAATATTCCATACAACTACTCAACACCACACTACAAGCATTCACTATATCACTAAAGCTATGAAAACAAACTACAAGAGTCTAGCTAAGGGGTGGAATCAAAGGTTATTGAATGTGCATCCAACTGCTAGTATTTATAGGGCTACACATATCTTGACATATTATATCAATGATGACATAGCATGGGTTATGACATTTTTTCTATGATATTGTAGTTGCAATATCGCACTGCTTAAAAATTTGACTTTATCATACCCCCATGATTGACTGGAAACTCATCCTCAAGTTTAAAAAATGAGGATAGAGTCTCTTATAAAATTATGAGGTAGGCTTAACTTGATATGAATAATTATATAGATGAATGAGAATGCCATAGTGGTATTTTTTACAAAATGACACAGTGACATAACAAAACAGGACAACACAAAAACAAGACTGAAGTAGCTTAATGTAGTTTATGTTATAGGTGGTGGAGCCTCTTTTATCAGTTTCTTCTCTTTATCTTCAAGCTTTTAAAATTGATAACAATTTGGGATCACTTGAAGTTTTTCTTCTTCTATCCTCAATTCATGTACCATCCATGCTTGTTGAGTAATGTTGGATAGAGTTGGTACATTCCATGGACATGGTAGTTGTGGAGACATTTGATTAGCCTTCACATACCATGCCATGAACTGCCACCTCTACTCATCAAAATCTATGGCTATCTTTCTAAGTTCTTTATAGTCAATCATTCTAGATGCTAAATTCGCTGCTATATTCTTTTTTCCTTAATTTCTAGCTTTCACAATCTTGAGATCAAAGTTTGCAATAGGTAGTTTCCATAGAGAATATTTTTGATTAGAAAACTCTTTCCCATATAATGTGTACATAATTGCTACCTTCTATTCAAGCTTATTTCTTGTTCTGATTGCTATTAACATGGCTAGATTAGCATACAAAAGGTTTACTAATCCCATGTACTCTATTAAATCCTCTATCTATAGGTCCTTATTCTTCACTTTAGCTTGGTGGACATGAGTGTGGCTATTTAAGATGGGTTGTTAGTTTGGATTCTAAGAAGAGAGTGAAGTGACTTTGGCCTTTTCCATCTGGATTTCTTTTTCATTGATCTACTTATATATTCCCACCTAGTCTTTGAAGTGTTCATTGAGCTTTTCATGTATTTTGACTTCATTTTTCCATGCACTTATTTCAATTGTAGACTTTTAAAAAATTATGCAAATTTCTTTCATAGATAGGGTTCTATTTTCTCTATCTGATTTACTAATTTCCTAGTTGACTCTAAGGAGTTGTTCTCATAGTTGATGGATTCTTTCCTCAAGAACATTCGTTTGCTTTTATATGTTAGTCAACCTTGTATTATCAGCAGCAAGCTTTTATGCTTCTACAACTAAAGCATTCCACACCACCTTTTCTTTCACCTTCTACATGTGAATGTTGTGGGTAATCATTTTCCTTACTTGATCAGTTCTAAATTGGTCGAGCTAGTCTAAGACTATGAATTGTGCAGGGTCTCTTCTTTCATCTTTTAGACCTAGTATTTTTTCTTGTGGCCTTTGCACTTCATTTTCTACATGTTTTGTCCTTGTTTTAACAATTATCAGCTTTCCTTTTATGTCAATGAGGTCAAACTACACTGTAGTGATATAACTAGGGATATCAAACAAATTTTGCATGACCCAGCTTGTTTGTAGCAATGTGTCTAGTCCTCATGTTCAATAGGAGTCATGAAGATACCAACTAGCATTTGTATGTCTCTTGTTCCAAAAAGATTAGATGGTGGCACAACGATGAAATTAAAAGATTCTTTAGTATGGTTGGTAATGACTTTGGCTACTCCTGCTACATCCTGATGCTGCATAATCACAATGGTGGTACCTTCTCTAGTTTCATGCATCACTTGTAATGATGCAACATTCCCTAAGATTTGTTGTTCCTATTCTGTCATTCCTCCTAATTGTAACGATACTTATCCACTTATTCAATTTTTTGAAACTATGGGCCTAACTAAGCCCTCTCTAACTTTTTAGAGATTGGCAGTTTCCCTTATTTCCTAGATGATGGTATCTACAATTTATTTCAAATGGCTCATTGATGGTTTGTAATCCTATAGCAGTGATGATGGAACCTAATACTCTTATTGATATCCAATACGTGGCTAGCTATTGGGTCTTGCTTGTTGTTACTAAGTAGTAACTATAATGTTACCAATAAGAGTTGAACCTACAACTCCCTCAGTGCCTAGTAGGTTTTCCACTTACTCCTTCTTAGGTGGCACCAACTTGAACACGTCATCGTATGAAGCATTCTGGGCTTTTCATGGAATATCATTAGTGTAACCTAGAATTCCTGCTTGTTTACATAGCTTCCTTATTAGGTAGGGGAATGAAAATGTCGACTTCCCCACCTTCTTCTGCTCAAACTACCTTTGAATTTCTAGGAAGAGAAAATGGGTGACGTTGGCATTGAACTTCCCCATCCAAATTGCACTTCCTCGAGCTACATATGTTGATCTTTCGTTGAACCTCTTGGTTGAAAAAAAGTGATATATCCCAATATTAAGAAAGATCTTTTCTTTTGCTAAGATCTCATTATAATCTTTATTTCTTTTTCATAGGCCCTTTGTAATTACAACTTCTTTGCATTTGTATCTAACTTGGTTGAAATCTATGCCACATTGGCTCCTTCATTTGGAATATTAAGGACCTTAGCAATTGCCTCTACTGAATATGGGTTTGAGATCCCGTGAATCTTTATTATGGAATTAGCTTGTTTATTTCATCAAAATTGAAGAGTTTCTCCTAAGTACCATTCGACATTGTTGAACAATGTAGGCCATAGGGGAGATGCTTGAAATTGAGTCTTCACAATGTCTAGTGCAAACTCCATGAATAGGCCAAATTTTAGTTTCATGATGACTATCAATATGATAGACTTTTCTTATATGTTCTAGAGGCATTCCAAAGATAGCATGATGCATTATCCTTGTTTAGGTATAGGTGGTGCCTCCACTTCATGTTGGGAAAATTGGGTAGAGGCAATAATTTGCTGATGAATGCTAAATGATTGAGCCTCTTGCTTCATATCTTTTTCCTAAGTAGTTATTTCTCCTTCTTGGCCTCTTCCATTACCTCTTGGTCTCTTACTTTCTAGTTGTGAACATCCTTCTACTCCAGGTCTCATTGGGACCATCTACAATCATCAAACATTGACAGTTATCAAAGTGTTTAAATTGGNTAAGTCTTTTGGCTTTAATTTGGTTGATAGAGTGGGATATTCTTATTGTATCCTCATACTTACCCTTTATAATGTCCTTTGGGCATTAGAAAATTTTGGCTCAAATTTTTAGAAGTATGTGTAATGAATCCCTCCATGACTAAGTTGATTTCTTTGTGATTAATAGGAGGCAAGAATTTCTCAAATTGAAGCTATGGGGAAGAAGTTATGGCTTTGGGAAGTTAGTTTGCTAGAGCCCATCGAAAAAATTGCAAAGACTTCTCTTGTTACAAAATGAAGCAATGAAAATTTTTCTAACTCTCATGCATATATATACTATTTTTATCTTTACAACATCATAGATGCAACATCATAGGCAATGCAACATTCTAGATGCAACATCGTAGCTATGATGTCACCTTTGAGAAATTTTGAATTTTGGAAAATTTTCCAAGGAAAAAATGACTCAATTCGATGATTTGGAAGACATAGAGACTATCTAAAGGATCATGCATCATAGATGATGCTTTGGATTCAAATATTTAAAGTTCAAAAGTCTTAAGGAAGGAATCACGGGCAACAAAAGTTTATTGAGCATATATGAGATGGATGGAGAGTTATGGATGTATAGATAGGTTATTAAACCTAAGGAAAGAAAACATTGAATTCCAAGGTATTCTGAGAATCTCAAGATGATGTGGATTTGACTGACAAGTATAAGACACAATAGTTATACAAGTGCATCCTTCCCAAATTAGGCTCTAGCCCTTAGTGCCCTTGTATAACCATGCTTAGAAGTGCTCGTAGGCATCCAACAAGTTGCATGTAAAACATACCTATTTTTCAAAACATACATGTTTGTACTGCTAAAATGGGAAAACAACATTATATTATACAAAACTATAGAATTATGACTAAATATAACAATGATATGAGATGGATTTAGAGGCGATTCCAGAGATTAAGGTGTGAAGTGTCTTATTATAGGCATAATGAATATTTATGTATGAGATGTGTTTAAAGAAATGATTAGCCTTTTTGTCCAAGATCCAAACCACTATCTAGTGACATTGCATTCTTTCATTCCCAAAGCTCCCAACCATAAGACTACCACTATTGCAAGGAGTATTACCAGTTGGCCATGCTATTCAAGGATTTTATTAGTAGCATACTTTTTATTTTAATTTTTTTTAGATTTCTGAGAAGCCTCCTACCTCTATGCATGGTTAACATGTCTTTCTAGTGAAATCCCTAGAAATTTTTTTTTGTGCTTTTATTTCATTTTCACTATGTCGACCTTACCAGAGGACTACCTTCAAACATGGGTAACATGTCTTTCCAATGACATGGTAAGGAAGCTCTTATTGTACTCTTATTTCCATTTTTCATTAAAACTCAAGAAAATAATACATCCTTGACAATAGGATAGAACTCACCATAATAGACCTAGAGAATCCACAAGTCCCCTTGATTGCACACCCTTTTCATTTCCACTTGGTTCTTCACTCTTTTATCTAGGCATAATGATCACATGTTTATTTCTAGTTTTATTATGAGAAGAATATCATTATGGCCATGGTAAGAACCTCTTATTATTGTAAATGAGTGGATGGATGATGTGGTCTCACTATATATGTAGTTAGTCCTTCATAATCTAATCATGTAAAGCAATCTTGACCTTATTGGGACAACATTTTTATTTATTACGTGCATTTTATTGGGAACTTAACAAAAATAAGCACAAAATGGGTAATAAAAATCATAGAAAAATGGTAAAATAGGAGGATTATTTGAAAAATATTAAAGAATGGAAAAGGATTAAGAAATGAAAAAGTATAAAAGAATGGAAAAATATCAAAGAACGTGAAAATTTGTTAAGAAAAATAAAAACTATAACAAAACTTATAAACCAAAGAATTACGAAACAAAAAAAAGTTAAAAAATTCTTATCAATTCCTATGTCAAGATAAGGAATCTCCCCAACAACTAAACTCATGGGTGAGTGTTTGGAAAATGGACCCTTGATCCCCTAGATCATACACGTTAGGTTTCTCATTTATCATACTTAGTGATTTAGTTTTTCAATTATTATCCCATGTAATCTTGATGATAATATAATTTCGATCTTCTGAGGACATATATCCCATAGGACTAGATGATCTTTTCATTTCAGAAGGTCCATCTATATTTTCTTATTGATTCTTAAATTCAAATTTTAAGTCTTCATTTCCATTATCCGTTGGTGTATGATTACAATTCATGATATCCTTTTGTGAGTTCTTAGTTTGGGTCATTTTCATAGGGTAGGAGTTAATACTTGGCTCAAATGTTTCCATGCATGTTTTAAATAATTTCATGTTCTCGTTTTTTAGCCACTAGCTATCTTTTGGTTCAATGACCTTTGTTCCTTCTTGTTCACACACTTGTCTCTCCCATCTGTTGTGGGCTAGTATAAGGATTGTGTTGACATTCTACAATTTTAACCCATAACTACACCCTTCTTTATCATTAGTAATGCATGGAATTATTTTCATATGTATGGATTCATGCTCATTTTCCTTAGAGATTTCCACAAATAATTCTCTCATTCCTATCTTGGCATTTATTGTGCTAAACCATGCTCTTCCCATAATGATAGAAAATTCCGTATTATCATTCTTTACATCAATCACTAAGAAGTCTACTAGATAAGACCACCCATTGATAGTGTTCATTACATCTTCTATCTATCCCAAATAAATGGTGAAAAATTGATTTTCTAGCTTTAACCTTATGTTGCACTTCTTTAAGTATAGTAGGTTTCATGCCTTATATGTTTCTTGAGAGATCAAATTTACTCTAGAACCTAAGTTGACTAGAGCCTTGCATGGTGAATTTTCAGCAATTTGTAGATAAATCAAAGGAATTCCTGGGTTAATTCTTTTCTTAGGAAGAACTCTTGTCTTTATCTAATCTAATACTATTTTAGTTAGCATGATACTCACAAGCTTCTGACTTAGTTGTTATGGAAGCATAGTGTTCATAGGAGAATATGTCATATAAGGACATATTGATGCATAAATTTTGGATGCACCAATACTTGGAAAAAAATCATTTAGTGAGACTATTACCTAGGGTGCGGACCATATGGGTATGGAAACCTAGGAATAGTCTCAGCTAGAGAGGGCTATGTGACATTCAAAAAATAGTAAATCAAAAAAGAAAGTTGGGAGAATTTAAATTGAATAACTATCTTGAATTTCAAGACTTAATGAAAATATAGTAACTAATAAATTTAAATTTTTCCTTGGTCTCTTGATGTTCTCACCAATCCGTTATTGCCAATGGTTCCAACTATTGGATAGAAAGGCCCTGACCTTCATCGAAACATGCTATCTCATTGTCACAGATGCTACTACAACTAACACTACTTGTTGCCACTAGGAGAGGGAGAGAGAGGTCTATCCCATCATCAACCATCATCATTCATAATTTTCGCATGTTGTTCATGTGCCTACCACATGCCACCTAGAAGAGGGAGAGAGAGGTCAAGCCTGCTATGGAAATGTGTTTCCTCTCTAGCACTGCTACTGCCACTACTAGCTAGATAGTTGATGCGCTATCACCTACCACTGTCATCTACTACCATGCATCATTGATCGTCTACGTCACCTTTTGCCATCGCTAATTGTTCACTGCCACGTATCTATCATTGCTGATGCATTAGCCTCCCATATGCACACTAGCTACCACTATTGGCATAGAACCCCAAGACACTATTGCTGAGAGGAAGATCTATCACATGCCATTGCTATCACACACACTACATAGTTTAGAGCTACCACTACTATTCTGCTGCACTCCACCACCCCTACTAATTGCTACGTTCACTGCCTCACCCCACCTACCACTATCGTCACACTTGCCTAAAGCTCTAATGTCCCTATGAATGGAGGAGAGAGAGAGGCCATCTACTATTCTACCTACCACATGCTATGCTACGGCTATCAAGAGAGAGGGAAGCCTAGTGATCCCAAGAGGAAGGGATCCTAAGAGGGAGGGATCCTACACTGTCGTGCTACCTATTACTATCCACAATCACCTTGCGCCATCATTGTTGCATGCATGTCATGCTACCTTGTTAACATTGTTGCTTTAATGTTTGCCCACCATAGAGACCTCTATTCCCATTACTGCTGCTTGAGAGGCCATCTCCAGATTGTCAAGGGGAGAGAGAGAGAGAGATTGCCCACCACCTCCCAATGCCTGTTGGAGGCCCCACTAGTCTAATTGTTCAACCTCCACCACTTGCCATGAAATGTCCATAACCAATTTCTACATTGGTTATGGCCATTTTTGCCAATGGTTATGCCCACCAACATGTTCTCCACCAATTTCTAATTTTCGCATGAGCACCACCACCCCACCACCATCGGTTACATGCATTGCCCACGTAATGTCTGGTGAAATACTTGCTACCAACCCACATTATCCTCATAACATCTGATGCCTCTAAGGCATTATGAGCTTAATTCTTATTCCCTTATTTTCAATATTTTTTATTTTTTATTTTTCTATTTAATAAATAATGCATTCAATCTTTCATTTTTCTCTTAATATAAGTGATGATTTTGCAATGTCATAACATGTTACTATATATTATATAGTTATTTACTCATGGAGTTCTTCATAGTTGACACATTATGTAATTTGATTTTATGCATCTTAATTCATAGTAAATCATATATTTTTCATAATCAATATTAAGAGAATGCACTACCGAAACTACTTTTTGAAAGAAGAGAAAATCTAGGTAGCCCATGCTATGTACTCATGGTTATCTAGATATCCTTTCCCTATTCCTAAATATCTTAATTGTTTTAGGATTAGACAATGTTCCTAAATTGTTTTAGGAGAATGCCTTAGAATAATATGGATTTTTTTTGCATGAAAATGACAAACTCTAATGGTGTAACTAATAATTCATGGCCCTGTGCAATAGCATGGGAGATGTTGGTAACAAGACCATGATTTAGTGAAGTCCTAACTCTACCAGCTCTTTTTGCACTTTTCCTAAAGAAAGGATGTTTGCTTAATTTTTCTTTAGCATCATTGATATGATCCTCTTTCTGTATATTTAGTTCCCTTGTAGCACTTCTTTGTTGTGGCTATGACAGCAACTACCTTGGCACTAGACTTCCTTAACATTTTTTAATGAAGAAAAACTTAGAAACCATTTGAATCAATAATATGTTTTTGGGAGATATTAAAAAAATATTTTTTTCTCGTTAATCATTAAATAATTCTTTGAAATTGATTTGATTGAGACCTTTCTTAAAGATACATTTTGTTGAACAATAGTAAAATAAAAGGTTGGGCTAACTATTAAAACATTCGTAAAAGAAATTGTTGTAGGATCTGTAACATTTGTAAAAAAAAAATATTACCAGGATCTACATCATTTGTACAAAAAACCTTAGTAGCATTTCTAATAGCTTGGTGTTGACATGCATGCATAACCTTTACTTGTAGCATACAAAGACATAAATCAAACATATGACCCTCTCAATACTAATAGTAACATGACTTTGAAAGATTGGAATAAACAACCTTCTATACATAATTAATTTCCATCAAGTAGGACTAACATCTAATTGAAAGTATGTATCTATTTTCGCAATATCCTTTCCTTGGTTATGTAAAAAAGATATATAGAATTTGATTTTATTGTATTTGGGTGCAATGGTATTAAATTCTTACATAATATCTTAACATTATTATGATTTGTTAGATTATATCTGTATGTATGTATATGTTAACATTTCATTGTTTTCATAATATAATGTTGGTGCCTCAAGATCTTTTATAGGGAGATGCACTTTTCTTAACTAATAATAATTCAATTCATAATCCATAACATTCATTCTTGGAATTTCCTATCAATCCTTTTGGCATTACTTTTATTCATAACTTACAATTTGTTACAAATATCTTCCTTCTTGTTGTTTTTTGGAACTTATATTGTATCACAAACTCTCTTACATGGACTTATCATAGTCTCACACTTCACTCTGTTAAGTCTTCTTCAACTTAACTTCTTCCTTAAATTATTTTGTATTCTACAATCATTCTTAGATTTGACTAACTCATTAGAAATCTCTTTTATTATAATATATTCTTCTTATCTATATTCTTATGATGCCTACCTTTGCCTGTTACTTATGTCAATTCTTTTAAGAATTTTCCAAGTTAGTTAGTTTAAAATGGACTAGGCTCTTATGCACTCCTTGAATGATGCACAACTTGATCTATTATAAACTATTATCTCATTCATAGTATGTCCTCCTTCTTAGTCATGTCCTTTATTTCATTGTAACCTTCTAGATGGTCTTCTCTTTCTTTTTAAGAAACTAGACTAGATTACGAATGGCTTACCTTAGTCCTTCTCTTTCTATTTAGGAAATTAAATTCTTCTTCACTTCTTTTGTTTATGAGTAACATATTAACCTTTTAGTTTCTTATGCTTATTACAACTCTTGTGCTTTGCAACATCTTCTAGCATTGATGCAAGCTCCTACTCATTCCTTTAGTGTAATACATTTTACTTTTGTAATATTATGAATCATTATAGTTTGTAAACTCTTCTAACTTATAAACATTATTGTGGTTGTTGTTCCATGCTACTTATTTATTTTACTTAGTATATTTTATACCTTTCTTTATTATTCATCATTTTCCATATTCATATCTTCTTTATTATTGTTTCTATTATTGTTCCATATGTTAGGAGTTGAGAACTTATGTTCTTTTATCCTTCGTAAGGAGCTATGACTCTTTACTAAACCATCATGATTGTTCATAACTGTAGATAAATTAAGTTAAGAAATTAATACTTGTACATTAAGAGTATATTCTAACATGATTATGTTTATTTTTTCATATTTTTAGTTACTTCTTTTAGTTACCAACTACACATAGAATATTCCTAGTATGTGCAATGCTAATCATTTTCATATGTACGAATAGGAAACACCAAACTTAATTGTCTTGTGTAGGGCAAGAGGGTTACATATTTAGTTTTAGAGAATAACAAAAATTCTAGGAAGTAAGGAAGATATATAAAATCTTTAAGTTTTCAATCAAGGACTAACATCTAGTTGAAAGTATGTATCTTTCTTAGTAAGGTCCTTTCCTTGATTGGGTAAAGAAGATATATAGAATTTGATTTTGTTGTATTAGGTCATAGTGGTGTTGAAATCTTGCATACGATCTTAACATTGTTGTGATCACCTTTATTTTGTATATTTTCAGTCCTTTTCTTTAGTTACTAACTATGCATAGAATTGATAAGAATTAACTCGGAAAAAAATAACAACTGCAAGAACAAAGAAAATATGAGGAGAAATAGAAATATTCTATTTTGATGTGATACATCAAAGCTACTATCAAATGGCCTATTTATAATAGGCTAAGTCCACAAAACTTCCATTCTTTTTCTAACTGAACCTGAAGGTTATAATTACATCATGATAACCCATTAAACTTAAACTGATTCTTGTAACAAAAATAAAATTAACTCCCATTCTTTTCTAACTAAACTTAGAGGTTAGAATTACTAATAGACTCAACCATAACTTAAATTAATTCTTGTAATAGAAGCAAGATTAATAACTAACATCCCCCATTAATCTTAATTTGGAAAAACCATCATTCCAAGTATACACTTTAATTTGAAAAAAGGTATCATACTTCAACAATCTGGTGATAATGTCTACCACTTGGTCTTCAAACTTATAATACACCAAATCAATTACATCCTTTCCAACTTGATCTCTTAGAAAATGATAGCGTATGTCAATGTGTTTACTTATTCCATGTATGATAGGATTCTTTGCCAATTCAATTGTAGAAATATTATCAACAAAGATCTTCATTGGCCTCTTGACTGGAGCATGAATATGGCTCATCACATTGTCCAACCATATTTCTTGACATCCACTTGAAACTACAACAACATATTCTACCTCAGAAGTTGAAAGTGCAACTATGGCTTGCTTTTCTGATGATCATGAACAAGCTATAGCACCAAAATTTAAAAAATAACTAGAAATGCTTTTCTAGTTATCTAAATCTCCATCCCAATCACTATCAAAATATCCTATAAGAGCATAATTATTAAATGAGGAATAGAATAAACCATGATCATAGGTGTCCTTTAGGTACCTCAAGATTCTTTTGGCCACCTGCATATGAGGTTGACAAGGAGATTCCAAAAATCTACTAATCAAACCAACACCATAAGAAATGTCTAATATTGTGCATGTAAGGTATCTCAAACTCCCAAAAATTTTCTTGAAATAAGTTGAATCAACAAGTGTCCCTTCTCCATTCTTTGATGATTTTGTGCCAACCTCCATGGGAGTTCTCATAGGATTACAATCTTACATATGAAACTTCTTCAAGAGTTCAATAGCATACCTCTTTTGATAGATAAAAATCCCATCTTCTCTCTGAACTACTTCAATGCCAAGGAAATATGACATGAGGGCAAGATCTATCATTTTGAACTCATGCATCATGAACTTCTTGAAATCTTCAATTATTCTAAGATTATTGCCTATGAATATTATATCATCAACATGAAGACACAACAATAATTTTTCATAACAATCATTAGTCTTCACATATAAAGCATGTTTAGATGGGCACTTCTGGAAACTAACCTTATGGAAGAAAGAGTCAATGCACCTATTCCATGCTTGTGGCATTTTTTTGATATCATACAATGCTTTCTTCAATCTATACACCTTATCTTCACTTACTTGCATCATGAATCCAAATGGTTGCTTGACAAAAACCTCCTCTTCAACTGATCCATTTAGAAAGACTGATTTCACATCCATTTGATGGATTTTCCACTTCTTTTGGGTAGCTAATGCAATAAGAAGTCTAATTATTTCAATTTAAGCAATAAGAGAGAAAACCTCTTGGTAGTCATAGCAAAGACTTTTCTCAAGACCCTTTTCCATCAATCTTGCTTTATGTCTCTCCACCTCACCATTCAACTTCACCTTTGTCTTGAAAATCCACTTTACATTAATTTCTTTGTGATTGCACGAGATGATAATGAGTTCCCACATATTATTTCTTTCAATGGCCTTGATCTCCTCATTCATGGCATTCATCCATTTAGGATCTTGAATTGCCTCCTAGAATGTCACAAGTTCATTATCTACAAATAAGGCAAAGTTTATTGATTCTCCATCATCATTAGCTTCATCATCAAGAGTTACCTCATAGTTTTGTAGGCATACTGATTGTTAGCATTGCTACCTATGCCTTCCAGATTCTACTAGAGATTGTGGAGTGAAACTTTCTTGAGTAGATCTTGATGTAGCTTCAATTGTGGTAGGAACTACAACTTCCTCTTTAAGGATATAGATTTGTTACTTCTGGAAGTCTTTGTGTGAATCAACATTCCATTTCCAAGCCTCTTTTTTAGCAAAGGTCACATCTCAGCTAATAATTACCTTCTTTGTTATAGGATTGAATAGCTTGTATTCCCCATGCTTGTAGCAAACAAAGATTGTATTCTATGCTAGATCATCTAGCTTTGTTCTCATCTCTACTAGAGCATGAGCATAAGAAATAGCACCAAACACTCTAAAATGTTTCATGCTTGAAACCACTCCATGCTTCTACAAGGGTGATATTTTGCACACTCCTTGTTAGAGACCTATTTATGAAGTAAATAGAACATGAGATAGCTTCATCCCAAAATGAATTGGGCATTCATTTTGCCTTTAGCATGCTCCTCACCATGTCCATTATAGTTCTGTTATTCTTTTCAACTACTCTATTATGTTATGGGATGTAGGAAATGTGACTTGATGCTTTATTCCCTGTTCTTCACAATATTCATTAAATTCATTGAAAGTATATTCACCTACACCATCAGTTCACACAACTTTAACAAGATAACCACTTTGCCTTTCAACATGCACCTTGAACTTCTTAAAGTAATAAAAAACTTCAGACTTCCTTTGCAAAAGATAGACCTAAATTTTTCATGTAAAATTATCAATAAAAGTTAGGAAATACCTACTATTTCCATTTGACAAGGTCTTCATTGGGCCACATACATTGGAATGAATGAGCTTTAGTGGTTGTGTTGCACACTGTTGTCCTACAACAAATGGCATTCTATGATGCTTTCCAAGAATGCAAGCTCCATACAATTTTTCTAGATGGTGAACATTGGGCAAACCTTTCATCATATTTTCTTTAGCAATCAATTTTAAACTCCAAAATTTTAAATGTCCAAAGCAAAGGTGCCATAGCCAAGGCTCATCATTTATAATGACATTTAGACAATTATAAACACCACTAGAAATACAACCTAAAAAATATGATTCTTCATCAAAGGGGCCTTGAGAATGAATGTACCTTTGTTGTCAAAAATGCAGCATTGATTGCCATGAAGGTTCATGACATACCCCTTTTTTGCTAGCTAACCCACACTACACAAATTACTCTTCATACCCAGCACATAGAAGACATGAAAAATATATTTATGATCTTCATTCTTCAAGTTGATAAAGATTTATCATTTTCCCATCATTAGTATAGTTCTGTCATTGGAAAATTTGACTTTGGCATGAAAGGACTCATCAAGAATAGTAAATAACTCCTTTTTTTCCACACATATGATTGGTACACCTGGTGTCAAGAAACCATGTATGGTAATTCAGCACTCCACTATTTGTGGTGACCATCAAGAGAGCATGGTTACCATCATCATTTTCTTCTTGTGCACAGTGAGCCCTCTAGGTATTATCCTTGTATCCACACTTATTTGAATAATGGCCATGCCTATGACAAGAGTAACAAAAAACATTGGATTTTTCATGCCTTCCTCTACCAAGTCCATGGCCATGACCTCTTGAATTTTTTTGATAACCAAAATATAATTTTTCTTGGTCATTTCCTCCAACTCCATGATTTTTGTTATGACCACCATGACTCCTAGTGTAGTAGCCCCCATGTCCTCATCCTCTACCATGAGAACCACCATGCTTTTTCCTTACTTCACCACCATGATCACCTTTGATGGAGACTTGGCATTGAAAGGCTTACCCAATCAGCTTCTCAACTTTCTTTTCATTCATGCATTGCTCATGGGCTTGTAGGATGCTAGATAATTCCTCGATAGTCATTGCATAGAGATCATGTGCTTCTTCTATCACCACCATGATATGCTCAAATTTGGAAGTGAGTGACCATAAAATCTGCTCCAATTTAGCCTAATCTTTGTACTCCTCTCTATATGTTTTCATTTGATTTTTCAAAGCAAGAACACAACTAATATAAGTAGTAATAGTCTTGAAAGACTCCATTTTTACGAGCTCATACTGACATCTCAAAATTTGGAGTCTTACTTTCTTAACTTTGTTTGCACCTTTGTACGATGTCATCAAGGTACCCCAGGCTTACTTTGATGTGGTTTCTCATGCAATCTTCTCAAAAACTTCATCATTCACCCCTTGATGAATGAAATATAATTTTTTCTTATCTTTCTTCTTGTTCTCACAGTGGGCATTCTTCTATGCATCAGTTGCATTTTCTACAAGATCACCAATACTATTTTCCACAACATCTAGCAGCTCATGAAAATCAAAAAGCACCTTCATTTGGACACTCCACCAATTGTAATTTCTCCCATCCAAGATAAGAACTAAAATTTGAGTCAAGCTATTCATTGGAACTTCAAGCTTTAATACCACTAATGATGATTGGCAAGGTACCCCTACACCCAACCATACAAATCACGGGTGTTTACATGCAACTTGATCAAATTCTGTAGATTGGAAGCACTTTCATACACCAAACTCTAGCTAGAAAAACCTTGTGTTAGAATGGTCGTTTTCCTCCCAACCTCACTTGTGGTGTTCTAATGTGATGGTTAAGTGAGATTGAGGTAAATGATTTTTATGGCTTTTCTCTTTATCTTCTAGAGTTTAATTCTTGAAAGGAAATGTAAGAAATGGAATATTTCATAATCTATAATTTTCCTATTCTATCTCTTAACTTTCCCTAGCATAAGCATCCAATCCCATCTTCCATGCACATCTTGAGCATCCCCTAGCCACTACTAGGTTACCATATGTTAAGCGTCACTAGGTTGCCAAGTATTAGGTTTATGTTCGAGATGGTCATACTTATGGTTTTTGCAAGATATAAAAGAGTGATGATGATTAAAGTGATAACAATGAAAACTTAAGGAATTATTAAAGCATAGAAATATTAAACTATTAAATTCTTAAATAACTAAATCCAATTGCTACATGGAATGCTTAAAAAGCTAATCTTTATTTTCGGTCACGCTAATGGGCTTAGGTACATCAGCGCTCGAATAAAGAGCTATACATCTTTCTCACACCTGCTACAGGCACTTGGAAAATATTCTAACTCTCACGGGAACAAACTATAAGAGCTTTGCTACAACTACTTAAAAGGATGCCTAAGTGTGATGGAAGCACACTTATTTATAGCTAGAATAGATGCTGCGTAAATGAGGCCACATAGATGCATGGACAGATGTGTTAACAAGGCTGCATCAACATAGCCATGTATACAGAGCCCTGTCTACATGGCCCAGTTGACACATCAACTAATGAGCACTTCATCATACCCCCACGACTGAGTGAAAACTTTTCATTGAGTTTTATTACAATTTCGAAGGTATGAAGTTCTTATTACAACCCACATGATGCAACACATCTACAAAGACACTAACTTTACTAATGCACCAAATTCCCAAGTGTACAGAGAAGAATAAATTACAAAATGGTGGTGTTTAGATACAAAATTGAACACCCTAACAATCTTGGATTCTCTACTATGTTGAAAGGTGTAAAAATTTCTAAAGAAGATCACATCGTCCTTGGTGGCAGTGGTTCTAATGGACCTTCACTAGCCTCTGGTTCATGTGGTAGCTGGGGCACTAACGATGGTTGTCCCATAGCAACTGTAACTTCTAGAGGCAACCAAAAAGCCTTCAAGAGAGCCCTCATTTTTTCTTCTTTTCTTCTAGGATTGTTCACTATCCAAGTAGCTTCACCAATGTGTGTCAGGACTAAGACTTCCCAAGGGCATGGAAGTGCAAGAAAGATTTCTTTTAGATTGACAAACGAGGTAGTAAACTATTTTTATTCAATGTCGAATGCTTGGATTGAAATCTATAGCTGCTGGTAGTCATTCATTCGTTAGGCCAAGTTCTCAGCAACCACACATTGCCCTTCAAAATAAGTGTAGAGAACATTGAGTTCTACATTTTTTGTTTCCAAATTTTGTTTTTTTGTTTTATGTGCTTAGAACTTGGCCTTTTATAAAGAATACAAGGTGGCCACTTACTTTTCTAGGTTAGACCATGGCCTCCCAGTTGTTTGCATAGCCAGGTTTGCATAATGAAGGCTGGCCAACTTCATGTACTCTGTCATTTCTTCAACTTGTAGTTCCTTGAGGCAAATCTCAGCCTGGTTGTAGGCATTCAATCCATCAAATATGGGTTGCCATACCTTGCCTCCTTCTCAAAGCTGCGAGAGCACTTGGTTTAGTTTTACCTTTGTGACTTGAATCTACTTTTTATTTACATCCTTCTACAATCCCACTTGGTCCCTGTAATGATTTTTACCTTTTTCAAACTTAAGGGCTTCATTTTTCCAAGCAGCGATTTCGATAGCTAATTTTTGTTGCAAGGCATGAACCTCCTCCATAGATAGATTTTGATTTTCGATGGCCAATCTCCTTACATCAGCATTCACCCTAGCTAGCTCCTCCTGATGTTGGTGGCTAAAGTCTTTCATGTGCTAATTTTCAACACCAACATTGTGTAGGTAATGAACTTCTATGGTCAACCTGACATTTTGCTAGCAAACCTCCACCAAGTCCTTTTTTAGATGATATGTGTGAGCATCTGTCAAGGACTTGTCAAAGATCGTCAACTCTCACTCATCTTCAATCGCCTGAAGTTTGTCTTGAAGCTATTGAAAATCTTCATCTCTAGTGAGTTCGTAGTTGAGGAGAGCTAGATCAACAAGTTGGGCCCTTAATTGGGCAACTTCCATTACCAAGCATTGATAATTCACTTAAGCTACTTCAAGCTACCCCTCCAAGATGAGACACTTTCCCTTTGCTAAGAGCGGCTCCAACTGGGTTGCAATAATGTTATTTGGAAGATCAAAGACATCTGGAAGTGGTAGCTCAGTTTCCACTAGTTATTCCAACAATTCTTCATGTTGGACTACGTTGATCCTACTATGTTGAAGTTCCTACAGACATCTGTACATCTTCAAGTCCATGTACATCTAGTACAGGTGCCACTGGTGCATTAAAGATCATAGCAATCGTGTCAGCAATCACTTCAGCTGCAATTTCTTGTCCCTATTGCTACATCACTAGGATAGTCACCACATCACTAGGATAGTTTCCCCCTCTCCATTCTCCAAGCGTACCAAAAAGGTAGTGGCATTTCCTAAAATTTCAAGAAATAATTGTTGAGTGTAGACTGTTACTTCTCAGACACTAGGATCAATTCTAGTAGGTACTTGTGTTCGAGCAAGACAAAACATCGACCTTGCTCCTTCGAGAAAACTCACTTATCGAGCCACTTGCTCTAGATGGATCATCGTAGGGTGATAGACTAAAGGGTCTTCCCCTCCACTAGTTCCTATAGATTACTCTTGTTGACTCAAGAGTGATTGTTAGATTTTGTGTATGTGTTCTGTGATTTTCTATGAGCCTGACCTTGTTATTTGCATAGGCGATGAAGGTGGTTACTACTCTTCCTCAAATTGTGTGGTGGCCGGAGTCTTATCCTTCATCATCTCCCACCATGAGGCAATTGAGGCATGTTGAAGTGTGTCATTGGCATATCATGCTATCCCTGCCTATTTGCATAATTTCCTGATTAAGCAAGAAAAGGGTAAAGCCTGCCTTCCACGTTCACTTTCAGTGAATCTTTTCTCAATCTCTAGAAACAACAACTATGGAATGCTGATTGGGAACTTTCTACTTAGAGTAGCACATGCATGAGCAGAGAAGGTCATGATCTTACTAGGTCTTATTGTTGGATTCAAGTGGTAAGATGCAATTTTTGAGTATACCCTCTCTGTGATGGTTAAAGTGACAAATTCCTTGCGATCTACCCCATAGCACTGCCTAATCCACTCCCATTTCACCTCAAGATTTATTTGCTTAGGGATCTTCACCACATCAGCTTTGGTCTCTGATAACCCTAGGGCTTGTGAGATTGCTTCCACAAAGTAAAAGACATAAATGTCCTTGATTCTTACTCTAGACCCCAATTGCCAATTTGTCTAGAAGAGGTAAGTCTCTCCTAAATACCATTCACCATTAGATGTGATGATTGGCCACATAGGAGAGTTTTGCAATTGGGTCTTCACATCTTTTGGTGTATTCTCTAGAAATGGTCCAAAGTTCAACTCTTGCAGGACCATTCGTTACACCTCCCTTGGCCTAATAGCATCAAGACATGCCTAGGTCAAGGTGGCCTCAAGCCCTGGGGCTATCACTGGAGTCTCATCCCCTTATGATTGTTTGTTGGGAATCTCCTCTTCAGGAATCTAATGAACAGATTCCACATCAGGTCCTTTGCAGAGGGGGCTAGTTGCATGGGAGCCCTCTATGTGCTTTGGGTGTCGCACACCTCATCCTCTTCCCATTCATGGTCACTTTTCCCTTGGTTGGGATGGTCCTTCTTCCCTTGGATGCCTTGGTTTAGGTGTCATCTACAATCAAGCATAATTGTTAATTCAATTGTGCACAAGTTGCTCAAAATGGCTCTCATACACCTTCTCATTTTAACCAAGTTATGGTACTAGCACGTGCATCCCATTAGATTTTTCGAAGTATTAGTTGATGGGTTAGAAACAAAAAAAATAAGGCATGAGTTGGAGTTTAAACTATTGTTTTTGTTTCTTCTCTTAAGAGGTGTTAAGTCTTTAATAATTGTAATTTTAATTTGATTTTTTTTATTTCTATAGACCTCAAATCCTTCTCCATGATGAAGAGCATACCTCCAGTTTCAAAAAAGGAAAAGGATAGGTTGACTAGGACTCGCGGTAGAAAACATAAGTGCTTGGGAAGAAGAAGTGAGGCAGAAAAAATGGAAAAACTGCCCCAATTGGTGTGCAAGAATGGGAAAAATCCATTGTGCAATAGTTTTATATATAGAGTGTTGGTGCTACGTCGACGAGGCTACATATATGCGGCTATGTATATGTAGGGGGCTACGTATACAAGGCCTAGTCAATGCAGGGGTGTTACGATGGTTGACCAGCATTGACTAAAGGGTAAAAAGCCCAAAACGTTGAATTAAAATGCCAAATTGGGGCAATTTAAGAGCTGAGAGTCTAGGGACTTAGTTGAGAGAAAGAGGAAGGTAAGTAGGTTGAGAAAAAGAGTTAAAGGTAGGAGAATGTTGTGAGAAAGAACTTGGCGAAGAAAAATTCAAGCGATGGTTAGCACAGAAACAATCAATCAATAATATTAAAAGGATGACATACTAACAAAAGAAATGAAGGGATATGCAAGTGGATCCTCCCCATAGTAGGAAATAGCCTTAGTAGCCCTTGTATATCATCAATACCAAAGTTTGTGGACCCTGGAGTCAACGAATGGTGGCCGTGAGTTAATACTCACATCCATGAGAACCCGTCAAAGCATTAGGAGTTCATGTAAATCACAACAAATAAGAAAAACATAAAACCAGTAGTGAGGTGAGTCATGGAGAGAAATGGATAAAGAGAGAGGAGTGGAAATTGGAATTTCAGTTATTGGTCATATGAAACCTCGTGTGAAGTTATGGTTAACTTGGTAGGACCCTTCCCAAGTTCAGACCCAAAAGCAACCACATACAATGACATCACAACAACATGTGAAGACTCATCCATCCCCAAGAGTACAAGAATGCCCTCATGAATAACCACCACTCCAACATGTGGGAGAGGAAGGAAGTGAAATGGGACTAAGTTAGAGGGGACGAAGCAAGTCCCATAACTAGTGCTTGTGGCCTATTAGAGGTGGTCTAAGGGGTGTGCTTTGAATTCCCACATAGTTTTTATTTTATCTTATTTTATTTTTATTTTGTAGAAGCCACACCATGCAAAAACCCATGCTAGTTTGCATGCATTTGACCAAGGGATGTGCTTTGAATCCTCATGTTGTTTTTTTTTTGTGCTCTTGCGATTAGGGCCACACCATGCAAGGCCAAATTGACAAGGAGCTTCCTTGTATGAAAGGACTTGGAGTGGTAACAAATCCATGAGGACACTTTCACAAACCAAGGAATAGAAAAGTATGACAAATGTTGCATTCCCCTTGAAGTCACATCCCATTCAAACCATTGGGTCATCCCCAAGTCTGGGAACTACACAAGTCACAAATTAATTAATATGTTTTTAAGTGAAGGGAGTTTTCATGTTTCCAAAGGGAGGAAAACCATGGAGTGGATGAATGGGTGGATGATGTGGACTCACTACTGGTTTTATGAGATGAAAGTAGATGTAAATTTCAAGAACAACAATGCAAGGGTGGGAGTAAGATATAATAGGTGGAGCATTTCATGTAATCCATCGCAACAAAAACCAACCGCACTAACACATTTGATGACAATAAGATGGTTTATGAGTAACCAACTAGAAATTAAACACATACACACATATAAATAATCAAACAAATAAACAAAAAAGTAAATAAAGAAAGAAAAACTAGGTAAGAATGGACAAACATACAAATGATGCTGGAAAAAAAAGTGTAAAACAAAAAAGTTCCAAAAATAGTGAGGAGCTTAGTAGAGTGGATTAGCAGGGAGAACGGTCTCCCCCATGATTGGGCTAGAAGTAGGAGACCCAAAAAATGGAAAAATGTTTATCTCTATGATGATAAGGTAGTAGCACTAGTTTGATGGAGTTCACGAAAAGGTTTTAATTGTTACCTATTAACTAACTATCTTCTCGTGGGATCCTTAGGTTTGTGTATAAGCAAGGCTCTAGATGGGAAGGTTTTAGAGACAATATAGGGTTCCTTAGTGTTTGAAACTTGGTACATTACAGTACGTGTGTGGGGTTCTAGTAGAGTACCTTATCTCCACATCAAAATGTTACCTTCCAAATCCTAAGATCATGACGTTTATTATTATAGGCCTTGTGTATCTCATTTGCTAATAGGCCCACTAGTTGATTCTCAGCTAGCATGCTCAAGTTGATAAGTTGTTCACATTATGCTAGTGGCAAGTCAAGGCCCAAGTCACTAGCTATAGATAGTGTCTAGAGTTCTGCCTAGATTGGATGTTTCGGTACCTTTCCGTACACTAACTCGTAAGGACAGTAACCTATAGGAAGTTTCTAGGTGGAGCGATAGGCCTAAAGGGCATCATTAAGTTTGATGCTCTAGTCCCTCCTATATTTACTGATGGTTCAAGTAAGGGTTTTGGTAATCTCCCTATTAGTGACTTCAGCCTACCCATTGGCTTGAGGCTGATAAGGTGTTGTAAATTTATGGATAACCCTCAAGTGTTACATGATTTTACGAAGAGTGATTCCCTTGAAATGCATTCCATTATTTGAGATGAGTGCATGTGGCACTCCAAACCTGTTTATGATTTGTCGTTGGACAAATCATGCGGCAGTGTTTGAGGAATAGTCGATGATGGCTGTTGCTTCCCCCCATTTTTTACAATAGTCAACAGATATGATGATGTACACCTTCCCATTAGACATGGGTGTGATGGGACCCATGAAGTTGATGCCCCAAATGTTGAAGGGCTCTAGTGGTTAGATCCACTATTGAGGTCCCTCCATTCGTGCAATCATCCCACTGTCTCTTTAACACTATTCATAGGAGCAGGTGAACCATTGTGCATCCCTGGAGAGTGTAGGCTAGTAATATCCTACAAGCAAGATATTAATGGTCGTGCATCATCCAACATAGTGGCCCCCACAAGGGCCCTCATGAGCATCTTGGAGGACACATAGTGTATCATCATTAGGGATGCACCATCGAACTAGGCCATTTGCACAAACCTTATAAAGATGGCCATTGATTTCCATGAAGTGCTTAGCCTTATGGAGAAACTATTGTTTCTACTGATGGTCCCACTCCTTTGGCAATTCTTGGATGGTGACATAGGTGAGGATGTGGCTGAACCAAGGTGATTCTTCAGGCATCTACTTATCGATTTCTTCCACAAAGAGGAGTTCATCTGGAAATTGGTCAGAGAGTGGCTCCTCCTCTTTTGTGTTATCCCATCACAATTGAGACAAGTGGTTAGTAACCACATTCTTAGTTTCCTTCTGGTCTACCATAGTGAGGTCAAATTCTTGAAGAATCACCAACCACCGTATGATACAGGGGCTCATTGTTGGTTTGTTCATTAAGAACCAAATGGCATTGTGGTCAGTATGCACAAATAGCTTGTACCCAAGCACATAGTATCAGAATTTTTCTAAGGCAAACACCACCACCATTAACTCCTTTTCAGTTGTGGTGTAGTTGAGCTAACCACCCACAATATTGTAGCTTGCATAGTGGATATAGTATGGATGTTTCTAATCGCCCCACTGTGTAAGCAAGGCTCCCAATGCATAGTTGGATGCATTTTTCATGATGTGGAAGGGTATGGACCAATCAGGTGCCCATAGAATTGAATTTTCTACAAGTTTTTGTTTAAGCATTTGGAATGCATATTCACATTCCCTGGTCCAGACGAATGAAACATCTTTCTTTGTGAGTCCCACCAATGGCTTGACGATCTTTGAGAAATTTTTGATAAAGTTGCAGTAGTAACCAATGTGGCCAAGGAATGATTAAACATCTTATACAGTGCTTGGTTGACTGGTGATTCCATGGATGACCCTAATTTTTTCAGGATCTACGCTAATCGCTGCTTTTGAAATACGATGCCCTAGAACAATGCCCTCTTGGACCATTAAGTGGTTCTTTCGCTAGTTGAGCTGTAGATTAGTTTTTACACATATTTTCAGAACTTGCTCAAGGTGGTCCAGGGCTTGTTCAAACATGGCTTCATAGGTAGAGAAGTCACCTATGAATACTTCTACCCCATTTCCAATTTGTTGCTAAATATGCTGAGGACAAGACGTTGAAAAGTGCTAGGGGCATTACATAGGCCAAAGGGCATCTTTTTGTATGCGAAAGTCCCCTAGGGACTTGTAAAGGTTATCTTGGCCTAGTATTCTAATGCAATTTGGATTTGGTTATAGCCACTATAACCATTCAAAAAGCTATAATAACAATGCCCTGCAATGGTATCTGACACTTGGTCCACAAATGGGACTGGGAAGTGATCCTTGAAGGTAGCCATGTTGAGCAATTAAAAATCTATGCAGACCCTCCATTTTTCACCCTTCTTTGGTACAATAACGAGTGGGCTAACCCATTCACTATCTACAATAGAGTAGATGAACTTCACTTTTAGAAACTACTCAATTTCATCTTTGATTACGTACCTCAATTTGGGGTTCAACCACCTTTGTGGTTGTCATCGTGGCTTCATGGAGGGGTCGATATAAATCCGATGTTGGTGGACCCTGGGATCAACTCCTATCAATTCAAGATATGACCACACAAATGCGGCCTCCCATTTTTTAACCACCTTTATCAACTTCTTCTTTTGCTCAAGAGTAAGGGTGGCATTGATAATCACTGGCTTCCCATTATGAAAAAATGCATATTCTAAATGGGCTAGTAAGGATTTGAGTTCCAATGGCTCTTGTTTAAAACATTTAGGGATTTGTAACTTTCCCCAATCCTCATAATCATCAATAGTGGATACTTTTTGATGAACCTTTTCCAAATCATCAATGCTCTCTACATAGGTGCATACAAGCCCCTCAGATGGTTCCATGCATAAAGTGCTACTAGTAGAGTTAGCAGTTAGCCACTGGTTGCCTTCTTGATTTGTTGTTGCTGTGTACAGGCATTGTTGAACTTGTGATTCTTTGATACACCAACTACATGCTTGAATAGATGTCCACTTAGTGGACCACAACTACTGCACATAGTTGCACCCAGAGTCACTATACGTGATGCATAGAATGCACTTCTTCTTAATCTTTACAAAAGGATTTTCCTTTAAAATTTCAAGGGAAAGATCTCGAAGACCTAATCGTGCATCCACCATGCTTAGCCAGGCTCTTCTCATTATGATTGGAAAGTTCTCCTTGAAATTCTCAACATGAATGACAAGGAAGTTAGAAGGATAGGACCATCCACAAATGGTGGTAACAATGTCTTCCACCAATTCTAAGGAAACAGTAATGGATTGGTCTACTAGGTTGAGCTGAATGTTGCTCTTCTTTAATAGGGGCAGGTTCCAAGTCTTGTACATGTCATGTGAAATCAAGTTGACTCTCGACCCTAAATCCAGAAGAGCTTTACATGGCTCATTTCTTACTACTTGAAGATAGATGAGGGGGCTTCTTGGATTAGTTAATTTCTGAGGAAGATGACCTACCTTTATCCAATCCATCATAGCATGTGTAAGCATGACATTCTGTACGTTAAAAGGCATTTGGTTTAAAGGTTGTTCGAAGGGTGGGATGGTAAAGGTGATTGGAGGTTCAAAGACGCTAGCCACAGGTGTGTGTGAGGGTATGTTTAGGTTATTAGGACAGAAAAAGGGACATCTTTGTGGCTTCACTTTCAATCCACTAGGCTGAGGAGCTGGTTGTAGGTTGATAGCCCTCTTATTGTTACATTGTTGTCGTTGTGGTGGTATTTCCCCCTGCATAGGTGTAGTAGGTGGTAGCTAAGTGGGATGTTGCTAAGTAGGGACGACAGGAGAAGGTGATGGAGGATAGTAGAGATGTGGGTTCTTCCCCCTAGGTAATGGAAACTGTGCTCGAAAGTATTCCGAGGAGTGGTAATGATTTTGAAAAGCTACATAACTAGAAGAGTCCCACGGAGAGATTGGTTGCTAAACATAGTACCCATAGGGATTTGGATGCCGCTAAGGGTACTGATGCCTCAGAGGTGGCATCCCCCACAATTGTGGATGTTGCCATTGCTGGAAATATTTGTAAGGTTGTGGTGGTGCTCCACTTGGATAATATCCTTGTTGTTGATGGAAGTGCCTGGGATTGCTTTGTGGGTAAGACAACCTTCAGGGTGTTTGCTCCTTGCCAAGCGAGGATTCAATGCATACATCCCAGAGTCTTGTAGATGTGACACCATGGGACAACACCCCTTAGGATGTTCATATTAGCATATGTCACACTTATCATCTCCTTCAGTATTAGAGTCTGCAACCTATTCTACTACAGCAACTTTGCCCTTACCTTTATGGTAGGTACATTTAGCTTCCTTCCTCCTACGTCGATCGCGATCATTACTTTGCTCTTTGGACTCCTCTGTGATTTTCAAAACACTTTGAAATTTTTTTATCCAAAGAGTCCCACATCTTGTCAACTTTGGCCAATATTTCAAAAGAAAATTTTTATAGGGCCAAGGTTTTACGGTTCACCATTGCATCCAGTGATGACTCTTCCTCATCTTCACAAAATCAAACTTCCCTCTTTCTGATGGAGGGATCCAAATTATACTCTTATGTACTTTCCTTCATTTTAAGTTTCCCCTCTTCTTTAGCCAGTTTCTCAATTAAGTGTTGTAGTTGATGGGCCCTTAGCTCTAATAGTTGTTCTTGGGCATACATGCCAAGGGTCTTTTTGGTTTCAAAGCAGATCCCATCAATGATATGGCAAAGATGTGCCCATTGAGAGTAGCCATGACCAAGGCATTGATGTAATAATGAGTAGTATCTGCTCATGGCTGCATCCAAGGGTTCATGACGACCACCTTGCTTCCACTCTTGCAACTGGTGTCTCAGGTTAGTCACTTTGGAGTAGGTTTGATATTTGTCGTTGAAGATTTTCAACATTGTACTCCATCTCCTGATTGATTCTGGCTCCAAGGACTACTACTAGCTTTCCACTTCTTTGATGAGTGTGCGAGAAAACAACTTAAGTTTCTACCAATCATTATCTATGTTTTGCAGGGTGCAAGCATCATGAAATTCTTGCAAGTGAGTCTGTGGATCACAATTATATCCCCCTTCAAATCTGAGGATGTTTTTCATGTCAATGCACTTGATCCGACTATCTTTCAAGTGCCTATTGGGTATTTGAACTGCCTCGGCAATATTGAGCATACTTCAAGTAGCCAATAGTGGTTCATCTGAGTTAGTCCTGCTAAAGGCCACAATGTCTGTGATGATTTTTGCTACCTCTCCTTTCTTGACAATGAGAGTTGCGTGATTGCTCACACCCTCCCTCATGCCGTTCCCTTTGGCCCTTGTGACCACCATCACCCCAATCCTTTCTACCATGGTTACGATAAAAATCAAAACTAGATGAAGATAGAGTGGAGCGAGAGGATGGACAAGAGGGAGGGGAATTGCTATCGCCTTAGTGTCGATCTCCTCCTCTACTTTGATGATAGTCTCGATTCTCATACCCATCTTTACTTTTTCCATGACCTTTCCTGTGCGAACCCCCATCATCTTGGGGGTCCCAGTCACTTAATTGCTTACTTTGAATGATGGACTGAATGATCTAATGCATCGGAGGAGGTTCGGCTAAATGAGAATCATGAAAAATAGGTTTCTCATCGTCCTACAATCCTTGCAAGAATAAGGCATTACTAAACTATTTCCCCTTCATGTGTTTGTGTCGTTCTACTTGTTGTTGGTCTTGTACCCATTGTGCCTTAGTTGGATGGTAGTCTCAGTAGTTATGGTCCTCCATGATGTACTCCACACCATGGTCCTGAATGCCTAGTTTGGTAAGATTATGAAATAGCATTCTAGGAGCCGATCGGTCAGGCAGTAATATGATGTTGCCCTCTATGTCCCGCCAACGCAAATGCTCATCCTGATGTAGGATAAAGGTGAAGTCGGGGACATATTCATTTGGATGCATGTATACCACCTGACATTCTTGTGAAACTAGTGGGTTGGATCCATCTCACCTATGAGAAGAAAACATTTTAGATGTTAGATAATCCACTAATTGGTGTACCTTACTTTTTACTTAGACCGCCTAACGTGCGTAGATTTTACTATCCTGGGTTTGTTCCAACGAAGTGAATGATAATTTTGTTAAGGTTAGATGGCGCATATAAAACTAACAGTCCCTGGCAATGACGCCAATGATCAACAGCGAGGTACCCCTATGCCCAACCATACGAATCACGGGCATTCACAAGCGAATCGGTCAAGTTCCATAAATTGGAAGCACTTGCATACATCAAACTCTAGCCAGCAAAACCTTGTGTTAAAATAGTTGTTGTCTTCCCAACCTCACTTGTGGTGTTCTAATGAGATGGTTAAGTGAGATTGAGGCAAATTATTTTTATGGATGTTCTCTTTATCCTCTAGAGTCTAATTCTTGAAAGGATATGTAAGAAGTGGAATATTCTGTAATCTATGATTGTCCTATTTTATCTCTTAACTTTCCCTAGCATAAGCATCTGATCACATCTTCCGTGCATGTCCTGCGCATCTCCTAACCACTACTGGGTTACCAGATGTTAAGTGTCACTAGGTTGTCAAGTGTTGGGTTTATGTTCGAGACGATCGTACTTATGGTTTTTACAAAATATAAAAGAGTGATAACAATGAAAACGTAAGGAATTATTAAAGCATCTAAATATTAAAATATAAATACTTGAATGACTAAATCTAATTGCTACAAGGAATGCTTAAAAATCTCATCTTTATTACTGGTCATGCCAATGGGCTCAAGTGCATCAATGCTTGAACAAAGAGTCGAACACCTTTCTCACACCTGCTGCGAAATTGGAAAATAATCTAACTCTCATGGGAACAAACTGTAAGAGCTTCGCTACAACTACTCAAAAAGATGCCTAAGTGTAGTGGAAGCACATTTATTTATAGCTAGAATAGACCCTGCCTAAAAATGGCCACATGGACGAATGGATAGATGCGTTGACGGGGTTGTGTCAACGCGGCCACGTATACGGAGCTCCGTATACGCGGCCTAGTTGATGCATCAACTAATGAGCACTTCATCAACTGATAAGAATTAACATGGAACAAAATAACAAGTGCAAGAATAGAACAGATATGAGAAGAAATAGAAATATTTTATTTTGATGTGTTACATCAAAGCTACTATCAAATGGCCTATTTATAATAGGCTAAATCCACCAAATTTCCATTCTTTTTCTAATTGACCCTGGAGGTTAGAATTACATCATGATAACCATTAAACTTAAACTGATTCTTTTTGCATGTGCAATGCTATTTGATTACTTTCAAATTGAATAGAAAGCACTAAGCTCTTACACAACACTTGCCATGTTACATATTTTTAACTTCTCTTGTCGTGTTACATTGTAGTGAATAACGACAATGCCACGAAGGAAGGAAGGCAAGAATATATATAAAATTTTACCTTTCCCATCAAGGAGGACAAACATGTGGTTAAAAGTATGTATCTTTCTTGATAACATCCTTTCCTTGGTTGTCTAAAGGGGATGCATAGAATTTGATTTTGTTATATCCTGGCATAGTAGTGTTTAAATCTTGCATAAGATCTTAACATTGTCATCATGACGTTTATATTGTCGTATTTTTAATTGCTTCTTTTAGTTACCAAGTAAGCACAGTATATTCCAAACATCTGCATTAGGTGTTCGATCACTTTTATGTCCTAAAATGAACAGAGACAAAATTTAATTGTCTTGGATAGGGCAAGGGAGTTGAATTTTCATTTCCAGAGAACAACGACCATGCTAGTTCCCCAGAAGTGCATTAAATCCCCAATGGGTACATATATCATAATTTTCAATGAAATTTTATCTGCATCTATACATATACATTGAAATGGTCCCTTGCCTTGCCTCATATTATTGCCTTGTTCTCGATGTCACCATTGTGCATTAAAATCATATCTTCCTAGAAACTTCATTTCATTGTTAAGTGGCCAGCAAGCAATCAAGATTCATGGCATCGGCATGACACGGACCATAGAAAATAGAGAGTACGAATGAATAAACAAACACAGGGTGAAGGGCCAAATTTGGGTCACATAAGTTTGGAATGGGGCCTGCAAGGTAAACATTGCATTTGTATGGACTGGCCTTTGGGAGCGTCAAAGGTTCTGGCATGACTCATGAATTCACACGTGTTTATTGGTCATTCCTGGTTCTTGCTCTTTTTCTCATATCGCTGCTGGAAAAAGAAAAAATAAAAACAAAACAAGGTCATCATCATGGGTCATGAACATGACGGTTGGATGCTTGTTCAACTTTTTTTAAAATCTGTTTGCTTATGGGGGAACCAAGCCCACCAGCACATGGTCAATGGCCATATGCAAGCTCATGGCACTCATGACTAGTGTCAATTCCCCATTGTCTGAAAGGTTTTCAATTATCATAGGTGAGGTGAGTTACTTGGTTATGCCTAGTTTAGTTAAGTTGTGTCTTCTTATAATGTGGTTGTCTTCAACATGGCCCTATTGCACTACTCACACATCCTTGTTGAACAAAAGTATTAGCAGACATGATTTGTTATAAATTTGGTTGAGGCTTGGGGCTTAATTTTATTTTTAAAAAGATTGGTTGAGGCTTGAGTAACAAAAGGGTTTATCTTATTGCTTTCATTTTGGTTGTTGCAAAAATTATATGTTTAGGCAGATTATGGCTCTTGAGCTATGCGTCAAAGATTTGCGATTCCCAAGAAAATTTCACGAACCATTTGCGGTTGATTCGGGCACACGTACAGAAGCATGTAAAATCCACATTGGGTACGTAAATTATAATTTTCCGTGCAATGGTGTCTCGATTTTCAACTTTCAACCACAACATTCATTGTCCATTAAAAACTTACCTATTTTTACCTGCAAATCACGTCCAATCATACCTATTTTTACCTGCAAATTGTTTCTGCGTCCTAGACCTTTTATTGATAGACGCTCCTACTCCGCCATTGATAGGAAATTGGATGCTTCCACAGACTCTCCAAATGCCTTATTTCTCTCTTTCAGCTATGAAATTCTTTGCTTCATCTTCCATTTTTCATCTGTAGGCATGCAGTGACAAAGGAGGAGATGAGCATTTCCCCTAATGAAGNACTAGCTAGCCCTCCTTGGGCAGATTGCTTTGAATAGCGTAGTTTCTACGACTACTAGGCTCCGGGAAGGAGACTTGCCTTATCAGATTCGGAATTACCTGTTGATGCGGTAGATGAGGTCTTTGCTTTTCCTGTTAGAGAATGAGTTGTTAGCCTTACAGAATGCGCTGCACATCTATCATTCTATAGTAATGTAGGCTCTCCCGCTGTTGGTGGTTTAGTTGTAGTAAGGGCGGTAGGATTAAGATTAAGAGATTGATTGAGTGAAGTAGGGTTCGGTTAGCTTCAATTTCTTCAGTCTAACAAGCCAACTGTATCCTTCACTTCATGTCATTGACAACCCAAGCTTGGGCTGCCCCTTCAAGCCTCTGAAGTCATTTTCTTCCCTTTCTGATTTTCTATGAAAAATATCCAAAAAGAAAGGTCCATATCGATGGACAACTATGGCATATATAGTGTATCAGTTATCATTTGATTTTTAAGTGGCCAACGGTTGTTGAGGATCGCTTACGCTACCCTTTTGCTTACTCTAACCATTTGTTTATTTGGGGTCTCTTGCACGAACCTTCACTTCCATTCTAGTAATGTTCCTAGTCCTTTTTTTATGTACATAAAAAAATCCTCACTTGTGTTTCGTTCAATCCTTTTTTCTTTGAGGTTGTTTTAAGGTTTTGTCAATTTATTCATGTTTGATTATAATTTGTTCAAGGAGATAGAATATTTGGAGGTTCTCTGGAATTATTTTTTTCTGATCATTTGATTTCTATTATTTTTTGAAACTTTTCCTTCTTGTTTCGTACTTTAGTTCAATACGACAAAATTAATGGTCCAACCGAATATGAGAAATTTTTTGTCCCTATCTTTATTTGACATTACAGAGTTTAATGTTAGGGCAAACACTTGAAGGAAACAAACTTGAGATTTTAACAAAAAAGAACAGATTCTTTTCATCATTTAAGAATTTCAAAACAACTTTTTGTTCAGTATGCAATGCTTAACTCATCAAGACCATTCTTTAATGTTTTAGATAATTGAGTTTTTATTTTTGAAGTGTGTTTAAGTTCTTAGTGCATAGATCTCTTGTTGCTCTTTACTAAAGTGGTTTTGCATTATTGTTAAGCTTCCAGAAAACATTTCATTTTAATCAGTTAATGCCTCTAATACAACATTCTGATACAACGTTCTATTTGGTTTCTAGTTTAATTGTAGTTATGACACTAGTTTTTTTGAGTTGGTTGGTTTGTTTCTTACTTTCTTTTGATCAAAGCAGAAAAGATTGATAAACAGAATCGAAATTATGCAAACCAAACCCTACTTGCAGTCGTCGGTCAAATCCTTTTGCATGCATTAAAGTTGCTTGNACTTGCAGTCGTCGGTCAAATCCTTTTGCATGCATTAAAGTTGCTTTCACTATTTTTCAACTTGGGTTTTATTCCTTCATCCAAAAAAGCAATTCCTTCATGATGCCATATTTCATATTTTATGAAATCCCGCCCTTGTTTTAACAATTATTAAGTACATTTGTTTATGATTTTCAGTTTTTTTTTCTATTCCTTATTGAAATTTCATCTTGTTATTTTTAAATTTATCACTATTTTGTATTTTTAATTTTTATTCCCTGACTCTATTATTGTTTTGCATTTCCAGATTTATTGCATTAAATGACATTTTAGTGTTAAATCTTTTAAGACATTTTTCTAAAATCTCTTTACTAGTAGAAAAAGAAAAAAATAAATACCCTTAGTCACAGTAATTTGGGTAATTGGTAAGTATATCTATTTGTAATTTTTTTAAAATTCATTTTTTAGCATTAATATTTATAGAGTCATAAAGATGAGCTCTATTCAAGACATAGATAGCAATGAGAATGAAATAGATAGTACTCTATTGGAGGAAAATGCATCACAAGAAGACAATGTCTTAGATTGTAATGTGAAAATTTTGAAACTATTTGCAAAAGGTAGATTTATTTTGAAATCTCCATTAAAACAATTCATAACACAATTAGACATTTATAGGAGTGGAGGAGGTGGAAGCAAAAGATGGAAGTGTCATGTATGTAGCCATGAATTCACTGCAAGTGGTACACGAATACATCATCATTTCTTTCAGACATTAGAAAATAAAACAGGAACATGTCTTATTTGCATGTAAGTATTTGAACAGAGGAAAGTAAGAACAAGACAAAGGATGTTGTACAACCAGCAAAAAGAAAAGTGCTTAAACAAATAGAAATAAGTTTTCAAGTTCAAAAAAAAAAAATCTGATATCAGTATTGCAAAAATGTTCTATGCAAATGGATTACCACTTAAACTTGCACATACTCCTTCATTCAAAGAAGCAATTCGTTGTGCCATTGAATTAAGTAATATTTTTAAATTTTAAATTATCATTTTTTATTTAAAATTATTAGTAAAACTAATATTTTTATATGGCATGTCCATCTTATATCCCTCCAACTGAAAATAAAATTCGAAATGATCTTTTTGATGAGAGGTATGAACTTGACATGAAAAAGTTGGAGGAATGGAAGCAATTTTGGTAGCAAAGTGGTTGTTCTATTTTAATAGATGGATGGACTGATATTTGTCAACGTCCATTAACTAATATTATAATTAGTTGTCAAACTTGGACCATTTTTTCTTAATGCTACAGACTACTTCAATCATATAAAAGATGTTAATTTTCAAGCCAAATTATTAGAGGCAGCAATTGTAGCTATTGGTTCAAGTAACATTATTCAAATTATAACAAATTTAACTCCTATTTGTAGGCGTGCAGGAAAAATGATAGAAATGATTCATCCAAATATATTTTGGACTCCTTATTGTGTTCATTCTCTAAATAATACACTTCATGATATTGGTAAAATTGATTGGCTGAAAAAGCTTATGATAGATGCAAGAGACATACAAAATTTCATTTGCAATCATCATTATTTAAATTCCTTGTTCAAGAAATGTAGCAAAAATAAGACTTTCAAAAAGCCTATAGAAACAAGGTAATAGAATACAAAAATCTATATTGTGTGTTTTTAACAAATTTGATTTATTAATGCTAAACTAATTATAAATTTTGTAAAACAAGTATGTTTCATATTTCATGATGTTGGAGAGAATGCAAAAGATACAAGAATCATTACAAACAATGGTTATAACTAGTAAATGGAAGAACTGGGAGGGAGCCAGCACAACTATGGGAAAGAGTGTTAGAGAAAAGATTTTATTAGATGAGTAGTGGAAACAAATTAAGTAAGAAATAATTTATTTGAAATATAATTCTTTATTTTTTATTGTTTGCATCTTTATATCTTATTAAAAATAAGTATTTGTTATATTGTAGAAGGATTGTTAGTATGCTGCAACCTATTATTGATTTCATTCGTTATGCTTATACAGATACACCTGAATTAGGAGAAATTTATATAATTTATGAAAATATGTTAACAGAAATTAAAAAAGGGGTTATAGAAATAGATAGCTCTCTTGATTTTACTTCCATTGATTCCAAAAAGATGGAATGCTACAAATACCCCATTGCATATGGCTGCATATGCATTAAATATTAAGTGGTATTCTTCAAAACATAGAGATAAAAATCCAACAAGGCCTTGTGATGATTTTGATATAAGAATAGGTTTTTTAGAATATGTTAAATGATTATATTCACCTTGTGAGGCTAGCTTAATTAGAAAGGAATGACTTCAATTTACTAAAGGACATACAAAAGCATTTAAATGTGAAGATGCTATACTTGATATGGATGGAATAGCTCAAAAAGTTCCAACTCGATGGTGGAGTTTGCATGGTAGAGATACTCCTAGACTTCAAACTTTAGCAGTGAAGCTTCTTTCTCAAGTAATACAATTAGTTTTTCATTAAACATATAATAAATATTAATACGTATTAATTTTCTTAATTAATTTATGAAATGTGATGTTTGAAAACTTGAAATAGTGATGTTTTATATATCATTAGGCATTCTCTAAACACCATGATTAGTAGGCTATTAGGTCTTATGCTTCAAATGAGTTTGTTTATTGATGAAGTTTTGAATAATTTATAAAATGAATCTTTTAATAATGCAAAATTTTATTTTTGTTTTTATCATTTATGTAGGTTGCATCTTCTTCTGTTGAAAGAAATTGGTCAACATATTCTTTCATTCATCGGATCAAAAAAAATAGTCTAACTCCAAAAAGAGCTAAAAAATTAGTATCTATTCATAGCATGATTAGATTGGAAGAAAGAAAGGAAATAAAATATAGGCAATCACCTACTCTTCGTTGGGATGTTAATCTAAAAGATGATGAAAGATGATGATGTTCCAATAGTTGATGATAGAGAAAGTTATTCTACTAACTTAGTTAATGTTCCTGGAACAATGAATCTTAATATTGATGATTCAATCCTGGATGAAGATGATTACCATGCAAATGATATTAATGACATAGAACAAAATGAAGGAGGTTTTACAAATTTACTTTTAAAGTAGAGCAAGGAGAAAATATAGGCTAAAATTAGAATTTGAACAATGTGACAAGTTCTAAGCTTTGGCAAGAAACTTTTTTGTGATTTAAAAAGAGATAGATAATTTTGTAACATTATCATATATATATATATATATATGATAATGCTAAAATATTTTATAACACACATGAGACTCAATACTTAATGTTTCATTGCAATCTTTTATGCAATTTTTAACCATTAACAATATTTTGAATTTACATTGTACTTGTCTTGTCTTATATTCTACAACGTTTTTTATGATATATGAGATTTAATTTTTTTAAAAAACTAATATATTTAAATTTTCACTATCACGTCCCGGCTACGAACCCGTCCCCACTTTTTCTTGAGGCACACGTACCACGTTCAGAATCACAAATCCTTGATTTCTCGCTTCCACCAATCGGATTCTTTTGATGCATAGCTCTTGAGCTATGGGCCGGAGATTTACGATTCCAGATAAATTTTGACGTCTGTTCGTGTCGGATTCAGAAGGCATACAGAATCACATTAAATTCGCAATGGGTACGTATTTCATAATTTGCAATGAAATTTTGTCTGGATCTGTACATATACATTGAAATGGTCGCCTTGCCTTGCCTCGTATTGTTCTTGCCTTTTTAATTCTTACGATGTCTGCATTTTGCATTAAAATCTTAAGTATTTTTCCCTGTTTTGAATCATACCAAAAACTTCATTTCATTGTTAAGTGGCAAGCAAACAAGCAAGATTCATGGCATCCATATGAGACGGAACACAGAAAACAAGGGAGTACGAATAAATAAACAAACACACGGAAATCGCGAAAGGGCTACCATGGTAACCGAAGGCCGAAGGGGCAAGTATGGGTCATACGGAAATCAAGTTTTGGACGGGGCGTGCGAGGAAAATATTGCATTTGCATTGGATTCGCCTGCCTTTTGGGAGCGTCAAAGTTTCCGCCCTGACTCACACGCTCACGCGTGTTTATTATTCCTTGTTGGTTTTTGCTATTTTTCTCATCTCTGCCTTGTTGGTTTTTGCTATTTTTCTCATCTCTGCTGGGTCATGAGTCATGATGGATGGATGCTTGTTCAACTTTTTTAAAAACATGTTTGCTTATAAAGCAACAAAGCCCACCAGCACATGGCCAATGGCCATATGCAAACTCATGGCCCTCTGCTTTTACTTTCCCCTTCATGATTTGTGCCGATTTTTCAGTCTGAAAGGTCTTCGATCATTATAGGTAAGGTGAGTTACTGAGCTGTGCCTACTTTAGTTAAGTTGTGTCTTCTTATAATGCGGAACGTGGCCCTATGGCGCTACTCACCGGTAGTCACTACCTGATTTGTCATAAATTTAGTTGAGGCTTGAGACTTAATTTCATTTTTGGAAATATTGGATTGAGTAACAAAAGGGTTAAATTTTATTGCTGTCAATTTGGTTGTTGCTGCAGAAATTATATATATATTTGGCCAGATTATGGCTCCTGACTAAGGAAATGGATTCAATGCCCTCCATACCTTAGCAAATTTTCTTCTTTCAATTTAATGNTAAGGAAATGGATTCAATGCCCTCCATACCTTAGCAAATTTTCTTCTTTCAATTTAATGGTGATATTGCAATCTTCTATGCAATTTTTAAGCATTAACAATATTTTGGATTTACATTCTACTTGTTTGATATTTTACAATGTATTTTTATGATATAGGAGATTTAGTTTTTTAAAAAAACTAATATATTCTTTTGATGCATAGCTCTTGCGTAAGTAAATGGATTGGATGCCCTCCATACCTTTGCAAATTATCTTGCTTTAATGTAATGGTAATATTGCAATCTTCTCTCAAATTTTTAAGCATTAACAATATTTTCGATTTACATTGTACTTGTTCTATATTCTATAATGGTTTTTTATGATATATGAGATTTATTTTCTTTAAAAAACTAATATATTTAAATTTCGCAGGTACTAACCCGTCCCGAGTACCCAGACACGTTCAGAATCATGAATACTCGATTCCTCTTCCACGAATCAGATTCTTTTGATGCATAGTCAATTTTCTTGAGAAAAACAACAATGCCAGGAAGGAAGATAATTCAATTCAAAGACGATAATCATCACCAATCGCAGGAACATTTCTGAACAGTCATGCGTAAACACCAACTTAGTAGACAATTCTAGTTGTCCACGAAAACGTGGTCGAGAACGTACTGCAAGACGCAGGAAGAGTCAATGCCGTGGAAGAGAGTGAAAAAGAAAAAGTTTGGAAAAATGAAAATCAACGAAGTGATGGTGACAAAAGGTGCAGACAAATCGTCTTCCATGGCTACCGTTAAAGTCGTGCACACTAAAGCCGTGTAAGGGGCGCTAAAGATTGACTCACGAATCCAGAATCCATGACTTCTGGGTCCAGAATCCAATTGACTCACGACTCTTTTGCTCGAAGATGGTAGTATAAATAGAGGCCAAGGCCATGCAATTTCTCGCCCATATTCAAGCAAATAGCTGTATATCTTCCGGTGGTTCCCAACACTTCGCAATATAGCCAAACAAGAGGAACATGGTGCAGCTGTTGCCATTATTGCTACTGGTTGCAGCTTTACAAAGTTTGTTTTTCTAGTTCTATAAAGAATATAGAATAGTTAAACAGCCTTTGGACTCAGCCCCACAGTCTGCATCCTGAATGTCGTCGACGCCCTCAGGACTGCCCCTCTTTGCTGAGTCTAGCCTCCTTTTGAAACCCTTCCTGTGCTATGCCATCCACCGCTGCTCCATGTAGATCCTCCCCAGCCTCGCGGACACATGCATCGCGTAGCCTGGCCAGCACCACCTGATCTCCCATCGTCTCCACCATTAGCCACGTGTTTCTCTCTCCTACGTTATGCCGGCCAGCCTTGGACTACGCAGATCTGTGCAATGCTATGTAGCGCCCGCACAAGCCTTATAGGGCCACAACCGGCCCAAATCTGCAAGGGCCGTGCTGCTGCACAGTTCAACCAAGAACACCGAAAGCCTCATAGGGCCCAGAGCTGGCCCAAATCTGCAAGGGCCGTGTTGCTGCACAGCCAAACCAACAACCCCGCAGCAACCCCTTCCAACCACGGCAAGCCTTCTGCACTTTCCTTGCATTGCCAACCTGTTCCCACTGGCGCCTTCAGCCGACTACTGCCTTCACTCCTCATTCACCGTGCTGCTGGTTCAAACATTGCTTGTATTAACTCCAAACATTGCAACTTTTATGTCTAAAATAATAATAATAATAAATATATATGTGAATAAATAAATAAAGATATGCTTATTTATTAACTTTATGGATATTCTTGTTTAATTGAAAGGTGTTACATATCAAAGTTGACCATGAAAAAGACTGAGAAAAAGTTTCGGCAGTATCCCAGTTGAAAAGTTTTGATGCATAAATTTTGGACACAACACTTCAGAAACTCAACTAAAGAGACTAGTGCCTTGTGTGCCTCTCATATGGGCATGAAAACCTAGGAATAGTCTCAGTTGAAAGAGCAATGTGATGTTTCATAAAACATGATATTCAAAATGCCAATAAATTAAATGATCTTAATATGTAACTGACAATAGCAATTCAAACAACTTTAACAAGGAAATAATTGTTTGCTTTAAGATATTAACAAGGGTACTCCTATATTAATGAAATATGAAAAAATGGAATAACTTGCACAAACAAGCAAAATTTTTAAAATAAACACAAATTGCATACAAGAAAGTCTACAGTTCAATTATAGAAATTTTAAAAGTAACAAATGAAAGGATAACTTAGCTCAGAAATAAGAACAAATAGCACAACTTTTGCTGAAGCACACCTCCTTTGACAAGTCTGCAACCTCTAACTATCAAATCTGCATGCTGCTCCACCCTAAATTACCTTTAGAAAAGCCACCAAACAATTAACACGAATAACTCTGGGATTTCCCCTCTGTGACTTGCCTTGTAAATCCCTCCTCACCGTAACTAGCTTTCTTTTTTCCCTCACTTTCTTGCCTTTGGCCCGTCAAGGTTTTATAAACAATCACAGCAAACAGAAACTTGCAGAGAAAGCCTGGTCGAACTCGATTATTACGAGGTAGCCTTACTCTCTGCGACAGATTGAAAACATCGTTCAACAGCGTCGTGGACACCAGCACCGCCTTGATCTGCAACAAATCACCAAACGCAATTACTTCCAACATCTCAACAAAACCCCAACAAAAAAAAAAA
>MNCI01011336.1:719397-773093 GCA_015680685.1 Gnetum montanum | reverse complement strand
AGGGCACGTCCGCCCTGTGTCACTTCCTTGTGCACCAGCAGCTGCAGTTGGGGCATGCGCCAGGGCTAACGCAACGGCATAATCTTCTCTCTCTCGGAAACTCTGTGCGGTGCCCTGCTCCTGCTTTGTCTGGATTCGTGATAGAATTTCCTTGGTTTTTCCATGTTCTTGGTTTTTTCCATACCTTGAATGTTTCAAAAATTGGTTCCCCTGGTTATAAGGCTAAAATCCACCACGCTGACCAGCAAGGCGGGTATAACCATACTGAAGCCCGAGTGACCTATATATAAAAACTGAGTAATAATACAAAATTACCAAAAAAGGAAAATAACGTGTATATATATAGTTACTACTATTATTATTGTTAACAATATTATATTAAATTTAATACTACCTTGACCTTGTCTATGTTACCTTACTTTTCATATCTTGTTTTGCCTTGCTCCCAATACCATGGCCCGCTAAGGCCTTAAACTAGCAACATGGCCTGGCCTTAAATTGGCAATATGGCCTACCACAGCCTTAAGCTAGCAACCTTGGTGACCTTCGCCTAGTTTTATCATTATGTATGGCCTCATGCATTGTATTGTAATAACACATTTTCTTTACTTGGTTTTCTTGTTCTCTTTGAGTTGTGCTTGCAAAATGAAGCTCAAAAGTCATTGCAAAAGTACAACTCATCACAGTAGCAAGTCAAACATGACCTCGATATGCAAGATTCGGTGAGTTTGTCCTACTATACCTAGAGTGCTTATTTCATCTCCATTCCCATTACCACTTCCTTGAACCCAACCTTGTAGGCTTATTATAGCCTTCCTTACCCTAAATAACAATGTTGACCTATCTTTGACATACATGTATCATGGCTATATGACATTCCTTCATCATGCTCCACAATCAAGTCCATTGAATGTAACACATTTCATTCAATGGAAAAACCATTAAGTCCATCAGGTGTAACACATCATGTTTGATGGGAAAACTAATAAGTCTACTAGGTGTAATGCACCTCATTCAGCATGAAACCATATCAAAAACTAGCCTTGGCATAGAAATCCAATGGAGATTTCACCCCACAAAAAAATGGGGAAGCAAATTGCCAAGAAGTTGAATGACCTATGAAGACCAAAAGCCCAAATAGATGGCTCCAAACATGCAAAAGAAGGAGCCTAGCGGCTGAAGAAACCGTGGAGCAAGATGATGATTTCTCAAACGCATTTGTTGAGTGAGCCACACTTTAAAACACAAAGTGTCAAAACTCACTGACATACCAATATGTCAGTGTGATAGCCATGATGTCAACTATGGAATGCATTGTTAACCCTCATGACAATTTCCCTATAAACTCATTACCATTTCCTCATCATAACCTTATATACCTTTTGAGATGCCATAAAATAGATAATCTCCATTTGGGTTTGTTGATGTGCAAATTTTGGATACATCAACACTTGAAAAACTCATTCATGGAGATTATTGCCTAGGGCATCTCCCATATGGGTATGGAAACCTAGGAATGGTCTTAGTTGGAGAGGGCTATGTGACATTAAATGGTTAAATGACCTTAGATTAAGGCATTCCAAAGAAATAGCAATTATTTGAGAAAAGAAACCTTTCAAGATGATATAAAAGGATGAGCTACATGAGCTCTTGAAATTGAAATCTTACGTAATTCGACTTTCATAAACAAATAGGGTTCTTAATGTTTGACGTGCAATAAGGATTCACATTTATAATCACTTAAATATAAATAAAAGACTACAATAGAACTTAGCTCAAATGAGTACAACATCTGGTTGCTTTGGTTGAGCTAAGGTTGCCTCTGCTAGCTGGTCTATAGGGGTTATCTTGTCAACAAGGTTTATATCTAGAAATCTAGAACCTTGACTGTCTTACTTGTGTTGGACTTAAAGTTTTTGCATCTCTTTGGTAAGGTCTTGGATCATTTAGAAGGCTTGATCCAAGCCTTGGGGCATCCACAATGGGTTGCATTGTTTGTGTTGATGGTTGATGAGGAAGTTGTAAGGCTTGAGGTTATGTGATGAGTAGTGATATGGATGGAAGAGGTTGGGTGACCACCATTGTAGGTGGGTTAAACAAGGAGAAAGAGACTTGAGTTGGGATTTGAGGTATGGAGGGAGCAAAGGGTGCTTGAGAGCCTTGTGTTGCTCAAGGTCCCACTAGTATGACAAAGGAAGATGGTAGATATCACCAACATTGGGTGAATAGAGTGAGGCTATGTGGCAAAGGGCATCGATGAGAATAAGGAAGTGGATTAGGACATGGGTTGTGTTTGGTATGTGGTAATGATGGGTATGGACCCAAACTTGGTAGGATGGATAGGATGAGAGTTGGGTTGAGGGACTTGTTCCATCGATGAGGTAAGAGATGTGGAGTTGGGTGTGGTTATTTGGGAAGCTGAAGATTGAAGAAGACATTCAATGAAAATGTCTAGCTCCTATTCAACCTCAAACTCATCTTCCTCTTCTTGCTGATCTTCTAAGCTAATTCCCTCACTAAACTCATCAACCTTTATGAGTTGTATGAGCATTTGTGCATAAAATTTTGTGAGGGGGATTTGGTCATAAGGGGATGGGATGTATTCTTTCCCATCCCAGTGTATGATTTCGAATTGATACTTAGTGTCAAATTTGGAGTGTGGTATTAATAGATTGACTTGTATCTTGACATAAAAGAAGTTGTAGAAATCCTCTTTAATGACTGTGAAATCTAAGGTTTTTCCTCTTGATCGAAGCAATTATAGTGACCAAAAATGTCGAAGGCTAGAATGGGACATCAAGAGGTCCATGATCACATAGTCTTCACCCTGTCCCATGCAAGGGCCTACTAGAAAATAGAAGCGGGGTGCCTAGCATAGTCTTGTTGATTGAACTGGGACTTATGGGTGTTATGACAAAATGTGTTTTAAGGTGTTTATGTGGTGTCTACGGTGCTCATGGGAGTGAGTGTAGTCAAATTTTTAAGTGCGAAAATGAAGGTGCAAATGTGCAAATAAATATGTGAACAGTGTAGAATGTGGGTGAAATGCCAAAAATGTGTGAAAAATGTGAAACATGCATAAAATGTGAGCTAACGGGAAGATGGAACCACCCCAAATAAGGGAGCGTAGTGAACTGTAAAGAAAAGGTGAAGAGGTACACTGTGTACAAACAGGTGCAGTAGGCAACATAGCCATAGTCTCAAGGTGTCTAGCTATGAAGGCTAACTCTCGTCGTGGAGTCTAAACCTGTTGGGTTAGTTGTTGCAATCTCCATCAAGCTTTAGTGGTTTGCAATGTGCTAGGTGGCGTCCAACAATGTCTACTGTAGTCCTGAAGTTTGCCAAGGTGCTAAGTGTGCTTAGGTGCAAGGGTGCTTAGAAAATGAATTTGCTAGTCAAATGTTTGAAAATTCCAACTAAAATGCCAAAATGCCAACCCCTGAAACATGAAATGCAAGTGTATTTATAGGGTTAGGATTAGCATGAATCGTCGATTAGGTGCCACGTGGTAGAGGGGTAGTTGGAACTACACTGACCCCAGCTACGGTCCCACTGAAGCAAGTGGTGTTTTGTTGTTGTGTTCTAATGAACCCTAGGAAACTACTAGGTTGTGACTATGCTACCAAGACTACATGTAAGAGTGTTGAATAGACTATAAGGTACCTACAAATAGTGCAAAATAGTATAGTTTTGGAGAGTATGCTTTGGGACTACACTGCCACTTTTCTAAGTGGTGTCAAGTGTAGGTACAATTTGGGGGCAAATGGGGGATGCAAATGAAATGCAAATTGCTGATCTTGCTTGCTGAAGGAAAGTTGAAGCAAAGATGCCAGCCAATGCTAAGTTTTTAAAGCTTTTGGAGGTAGTTTTACATAACAACACTAGTTATGCTCTAGACCATAGCCCAAGGGGTTAGGAAAATCTTGCAAAAAAGCAAAGTTTAGTGCTAGCTACACTAACTACGCTCTCAAGCATAATCCTGATAGGGAGAGCATAGCCCAAACACTTAGAAAAATCTTGCAAAATTGTTGCCTGCATGCGAACTACACTAGCTATGCTATAGAAAATTTGCCAAACTATTTTGTCCATCCCATACATGCTCAATAGCCTTTGGCTTGGCACTTAGGAGAATTTGCAAAGTGGTCATTCCAAGGCTAACTATGCTGGCTATGCTCTAGAGCATAGCACAAGGGGGAGAGCGTAGTTAGGACACTTAGAAAAATCTATAGCTACTATTGACACTTAGAAAATTTTTGCAAATTTAGACTGTTAGTACCAACTATTCTAACTATGCTTTAGAGCATAGTCCTAATAGTGGGAGTGTAGTCTCAACACTTAGAAAAAATTTGCCAAGTTTTGACACTTAGCCAAATTTTTAGTTGAGGCCTGGGAGCTCCAAATTTGGTGGTGTTTTAGCAAATGTCTTTGTTCTATGACCATAGGATTTTTTGAATTATAAACACAAATTCCATCTTGACTAGATACCATATTTGTCAGGTTAAGAAGTAAGATAGTTGATCAGCTAAAAGATATTGTGAAAGGTATTGAGAAAAAAGGCTTGATGAAGGCTAAATTAGTAGAGTAAATAGAAATTCTAGCAAGTGAAATTTTTAAAATGCTAAAAGGAGTAAGAAAGGGCTAAAAAGGTTTGTTGGCTATAAATAGTAAGTTGTGGATTAAGGGGAATGTACCCCTTTACTTAAAATGGCAAACAAGTTGGTCTCAAACCCCAACCACGCTAAACTGACCAACCACACCAACGTTGGAAGAGAAAAGGGGAAAGAAAGAGGGTAAGATATAAAATCTTAAACTTTTCTTCACAACATTGGAGGAGGGGGTTTACTTATGGATTGTTTTGGAAACTTTGATTTTTCCAAAGGTGAGGTTTTTAGGAAATTAGCAATGTTGACTTATTGGAAAAAATTCAAACATCCATGTTGGGGGTAACACCCACGTTGGGGTGTGTAACACCCACATTGAAGGTGGAGAGGGGGGAATAAGGGGGGTAAGATTAAAACATATTACACCCTCCTACATAGCATTGTGGGGGTTACCATTTGAAAGGTTTTAAAATTTTTCTTACTAAAAATTAAAGTGAAAATTTAATTTGTTTCAAAAGGCTTTATTTTGGTTCTTGCATGATGTCAACGTTGGCCTTGCTAGAAAATTTTTGACAATTGCTAAGAATTTTTTGTCAAAATCCAAACACCCATGCTAGGTAGTGGTGGCAACACCAACGTTGGGAGTGAAAAGGGGGTAAGACAAGGGTAAGATGGAATATGTTACACCTCTCTTCACAATGTTGGGGGAAGGAGATTTAATTTTGGCAAGTTTGATTTCTTGTTAAAAACAAAGTAAAATGATAACTTTGATTTTTTTTTCAACAATATGGTTGTTAACAAGTTGCCAAGATTAACTCTATTGGAAAATTTTAACAATAGGAGGGATGGTTTTTAGTGATGAAATCACCAATGTTGGCCTAGTTGGAAAATATTGGTAATAAAATGGGGTAAAAGTTGGAACATAAAACCAATGCTGGCTGAAATTCACAACAATTGTTGTGAAAATGCTAAAACCCAAACACCTACAACTTCCAAGTTGGGCTTTAGTGGCAGGGATGGGTTGTAGAGTTGGTTTTACAACAAGGGGTTTAACAAAATTTGAAAAAAAAAATATTTTAGAGCTTTAAAAATTTTCAAGATGCAAGCAATGTGGGCACACCAACAATGGAAATAAACATAGAATTTGGGTAGAAGTCCTTCTTCTAGTGCTAAAAACCTATAGCGATTGAAAATATCGGTCTCTCTTGAAAATAAAAAAAATTTTAGCAAAAGAGCTTTAACCTTGAATCCTAAGGGCCTCTAAAAAATAGGACTCAAGGTACCCTAGAAAGTCTAGTAGATCATCCATGGACTTGGAGAATGTAAAATAGGGGTAGAAAAATAAAAAAATAATGCAGATATTAGAAAATAAATGCATCAAAATGGAACAAATAAATATATCTTACACACAGATAGAATTGTAAAATTTATTTAATAAAAATAAAGAATGGTTTAAAAAATTTATATAAAAAATGTGCCTAAAGTAGCAAGGGGGTTCACTATGATGGGATTTCAAAATCCATTGAAACTACTACAACCAACTCTTCAACTTCTAATGATTTCGAACATTTGCTACTCTTTGCACCAAATTTGCAATGCTGGTGAGGATGCAATGTGTGAGGGGGCTTTGCTACCAATAAGATCCATGGTAGAGGTAAAGCCCAAAATGCTCAATGTTGGTACCCAAAAATCATAAAATCTAAAAGGAGGATAACAATGGCTATTGAGGTTTCATGCTAGGGATTCAAGAAGCTACATATTTGAAGGTGTGCAAGAGCTCTCAAATGCAAAAAATGGCCAAAAATTACAAAGTGTGGAATTTTAAAATTTGTGAAACCTATATATGGTATTAGTGCTTAGGTTGTATAGGTTTTTGACCACAAATTTGGTTGCAAATTCTAACAAATTTCTATCTGTATAGGTGTGGTGGGTGTCTAAATCTAGGGGGTTACTATGTATGATAAGTGCTATACCGTGATGGCCATTCTATTTACTAAAAATAGTAAATGGGAATTTCACCCATGTTGGCTTTGTCTACCCACTTTAGGTCTTCTAACTGCAATGTTGAAGTGCAGGGTTAATGCTAGAGTTGATGCAATGTTAAGCTCTTGACCATGATGGAGCAATGTTGGGGAAAAGGTGCAACAGTGGGGGTTTCAATGGCAATGTTGATGGGGTGGGGNCCACCACCTATCATGTAGGGGAAACTACCATTACAACCTCAATAGAGAAATGCTATAAGGGTAGTGAATATAAAAAGAGAGGGTCATGCTAACGATACTAAAGGAAAATCAAGGAAATGACCTTTGTTCACGAAAAGTCCAGAAAAGGCTAGTAGAATTAGAACTTCATTAAGACAAGTTTCTCCTATGATAGATACTCCTACCAATACCATGCTTCCATAATAATTGAATTAGGAACTTTAAACTATCACACTAATAAATATAGTATTAAGCTAAATTAAGGTAGGAACACTTCCTAGGAAAATAATAGATCTAGGAGTTCCTTTGATTTATTTACAAGTAGTTGGAAATTCATCATGTAAGGCTCTACTAGACTCAGGTTCTGGAGTAAATTTGATATCTTAAGAAACATACAATGCATGGAATCTACCATCCTTAAAGAAGTGCAATATAAGGTTAGAGCTAGTAGACCAATCTATCACCATTACTCTAAGGTAGAAAGAAGATGTGGTGACCACTGTTAATGGATGGTTCTATTTAGCATATTTTCTAGTGATTGATGTGAAGAATGATAACAGGAAATTTCTTATCATAATGGGAAGAGCATGGCTTAGCATAATAGATGCTAAGTTAGGAATGATAGACTTATCTATTGAAATTTATAAGGAAGATAAGCAAGGAGCCATACATATGCAACGAATTATATGCATTGCTAATGATAAATATGGGTGAAGTTGTGGATCAAAAGTTCAAAAAGTCAAGACCATCCTTATACCAGCCCACAATAGATGTGAGAAACAAGTGTGTGAATGAAAAGAAACATGAATCACTAAACCAAAAGGCACCCAATGGCCAAAAACTGAGAACCTAAAATTGTCCATCCATGAAAAGATCTAATCCACTTATTAATTCCTATTCTAAGAAAATGACCCAAAATGAAAACTCACAAAAGGATGTCATAAACCATAATCATATACCAACAAATGAGAAAAATAAGGACTTAAAATTCTAAATTAGGAATCAACAATAAAGAATAGTTGGAACTTCTAAAATGAAAATATCATCTAGTCCGNTGGTGACCTTCGCCTAGTTTTATCATTATGTATGGCCTCATGCATTGTCCTCAAAAGATCAAAATTTGATTACCATCAAGATTTCATGGGATGATAATAAAAAAACTAAGTCTCTAAGGATGATAAGTGAGAAACCCAGAGGGTATGATCTAGGGGATTTGGGATCCATTTTCTAAACACTTTCCCATGAGTTTAATCATGGGGGAGGTATCTTATCTTGATTTAGGAATTAATAAGTTCTTTTTAACTTTTTGTTTTACAATTCTTTTTGGTTTATAATTTCTTGTTATACATTTTCACATTTATTACTAATTTTCACATTCTTTGATATCTTTTCATTCTTTTATACTTTTTCAATTCTTAATCTTTTTTCCGTTCTTTGACATTTTTACATTCTTTTCATACCTTTCTTATTCTTGCTATTTTTATAGTTTTTAATATCGTTTACAATTTTTCTATATTTTGCTATTATTTTTTCTTGTACACATTTTTGTTAACTTTTTAATAAAACACACTGAATAAAGTAAGATGTAGTCTCAATAAGGTGAAAATTGCTCTATGTTATCAAATCATAAGGGACTGATTACCTATATAGTGAGACCAGAGCATCCATCCATCCATTCCAACAATAAGAGGCTCTTACCATGGCCATAATGGTATTCTTCTCACAACAAAACTAAGAATAAACTTATAAGCATTAGCCTAGACAAAAGAGTGAAGAACCAAGTAGGAACAACAAGGGTGTGACATCAAAGGAACTTATGAATTCTCTAGGCTTACTATTGTAAGTTCTATCTTGTTGTTAAGAATGTATTATTTTCTTGTAGATCTAATAAAAAATGGAAGTAAGAGTATAATAACTATTGCCTCACCATGTCACTATAAAGACACGTGTTACCCAATTTCTGGGGGTCCCACTAGAAAGACATATTACCCATGCTTGAAGGTAGGTAGCTTCTCAGGAATCTCAAAAATAAAAAGTGTAATGAATAAAGTCATCCCTTGAACAACATGCAAAGTGGTAATACTCCTTGCAATAGTGGCAGGCTTGTGGTTGTGAATCCTAGAGATGAAACAATGCAATGTCATTGGAAAGTGGTTTGGACTTGGTTTGAATCTTAGACATAAAGGCTAATGATTACTTTAACTATAGATTACACACAAGAATCCATTATGCCTATGGTAAGATACCTCACATTCTAGTTTCAGTAATCCCTTTTATAGTCCATTCCACCTTACTATATATTTAATCATAACTTTATGATTTTGTATAATATAGCATTATTTTTCCAATTTAGTGATATTAATATGTGTGTTTTTCTAGACAAGTATGTCTTACATTCAATTCCCTGAGTGTCTAAGGACACTTTTAGGCATGATTATATAAGAGCACTAAGGGCTAAAGCCTACTTTGGGGAGGACCCGCTTATATAACTCTTGTATTTCATACTTAGCAAGTAATTCCACATCATCTTGTGCTTTCTAAAAATAATTAAGATCTATTAAATGCTTTCCATATCATCTAGTAATCTATCCATACATCAAAAATTCTCAACCCATCTCCTGTCTGTTTAATAAACGTTTGTTGCCTAAGATTCCTTCTTTATAAACTTTGAATGCCAAATTTTTTAAAACTGTGCATCATTACTGGTCCAAGATCCTTTAGAAAAACTTCGTATCTTTCAAAAATTCCAATTGATTCATTTTTCTTAGGAAATTCAACAAAAATTTAAAATTTTTTGATGGTGACATCATATCTACAACATTGTAGCCCCTACGATATCATGCATATAAAAATAGTTTTTATTCCTCTCATTTGTAGCAAGAGAACTTTTTGTATTTTTTCTTCTAAGCTCTTGCACACTAACTTCCCAAGGTCATAGCTCCATCCTTGTAGCTTTAATTTCTAAAATTCTTGAACCCTGTTGATCCCAGAGCACTCAACTTAGTCATGGAGGGGTACACTGCACTAACATTAGGAAATTTGAGATAAAGTTTTTCTAACTCCCGAAAGATAATATAAGGGTAAGTATGAGGAAAAAATAAAGATATCATCATAAATTGATCAAACTTAGGCCAAAAATACTTAGATAATTCTTTGTAATTTTTGATTCCTAACCAACTAGAACAATTCAGAATCAACCATGTGAGATGCTTAATTGATCATAACATAAAAGATAAAAGAGAGAAGGAGAAGGTGGTATGGGATGCATCAATGAAAATGGCCCAAACATATACACACACCAAAGCACTTACCATCTTACAAAAAGAGAACAAATAGTTAGCTATTGATAATGCTCGATTAATAAGTATAAAGTAGAAAAATGTTCTTGAGAAGAGCATACAACAACCCTCAGAACAACTAGTCTAAGTCAACAAAGACATGAGTCAGTTGGACCAAGAAAATAAAATCCTATTCATATAAGAAGTCCACATTATTCATAAAAAACTTGCAATAGAAATTAGTGCATGGTAAAATGGAACTAAGAAGCATGAAAGACTCAAAGAGAATACTTTAGGGGTTAGGTGGACATGTACAAGCAAATCATTGAAAAAAGAGATCTAGATGGCAAGGGCCACTATTAATTGTCCTTGTATGCAAAACCTTGATTAGTAATTCATTCTAGATAGCCTTGCCCATGTCCATTAAGTTGAGGTGAAAAACAAGGACCTACAATTCAAAGCCTTAACAAAGTACATGGAATTGAGATTAGCAAACCTCTAATATGCTAATCTAGTCATGTTAATAGTAGGTAGGCCTAGAAATGAACTAGAGCAATAGGTAGTGGTCATGTATGCCATGTATGAAAGAGAGTTTGCTAACAGGAAAGATGCATGACAAAAGCTACATGTGGCAAACTCAGAACTAGAAATTATCAAGGCTAGCTACCATGGGCATAAAGATGTAGCAAAAAATTTAGCATGTCACATGTTAAATTATCAAGAACTTAGAAAGATGGCCAAAGCATTTGGAGAAGAGAGATAGTCGTTTGTAGTATGGTATGTGAAAACAAATAAGATGTTTTTACAACTACCATGTCCATGGAATGTACCCACTCCATCCAACATTGCACAACAAGCATGGATGGTACATGACCTAAGGGTAGAAGAAGAGAAGCTTCAAATGCTCCTAAATTGATATCAATTCTAGAATCTTGACAATAAAGGAAAGAAGCTAATGAAAGAGCCTCCACCACCTAGAACATGATCTACATCAAGCTACTTCAAACTTTATTTTTTTTATCTTATCATGTAACTATGTCATTTTTGTAAAAACACCACCATGACATTCTAAGTCATGCAAATAGTTAGTTAGTTATATATAGTTACATCTACCTCCCAATTTTGTAAGGAACTCCATCCTCATTTTCTTTTAACTCAAGGATGAGTTTTTAGTCAGTCATAGGGGTATGATAAAGTTAATGTCTATTCTAAAGTGATATCATATCTAAGATATTGTAGTAATGATGTCATAGATATAGTATCGTAACCCATGCTATTTCATCATTAATGTGATGTCTCAGGATGTGTGCAACCATATAAATACTGATACTTGGATGCACAATCCATAATTTTTCATTTTAGTCTTAGGGAAATCTTGTAGTTTTATTTCATAGTTGTAATAGAGAGTGAATGCTTGCAATGTGATGTTTGGCAGTTGTTTGGAATCTTTATTAGAGTGAATTGTACTTGGATGTCGTTCATGACAATAATAAAGATTAAGATTGATTTCCATCATTGTAGCATTCCCTTAGTTTCATTTATTTACTTAGCATAATCTTTACTATTTTTTAGTTAATCATTTACATTCTAAGAATTTTATTTTACATTTCATTAGTAAGCATTATGGATATTATTGGTTTCAAGCACTAACTATAGTTATCTAGTAACTTAGTAGTCATGTTACTTGATCCACTTAGTAGTAATACCACTTTGTAATCCCAGTGATAACTACATGAGTCCAAGGCATGTATGGTAGATCAGAACCAAATATCCATCAAAATAAGCTAAGATAGATTTATGTTTTCCTAGTTATCTAGACTTAGAATTTTACCTTTCACTTAATCATATGTATCATTAGGAACATTAAGAGCCATACAACATTAGTTAATCATATTCCTCACTAAGAGCTAAACCATACACTTGAACTTTACTAGCTCAAAGTGGAAAGCCAATGATCACAAACCTAACATCAATTACTGGCATAATAACCTTGTCCATCTGCAAATTACGATCTAGTCATGCATGAGCACTCATGACTTGTATGGTAGAGTGTGGGATATTTCCATTGCTCATTAATAGGAAAATAGTAATTTTGAATTTTTTCAACCTGGTTCAACCATGGAAACTCATTAATTTAATAATTTAAAGCCTTTTTTCCCTAAATTATTGCCTATCTTTGCCTAATTTTACCATTTGTAGCTCATTTTATTAAATTTTTGTGTATCTTAAATACAAAATGAATTTAAAAATTATATTAAATTTAATACTATTTTAACCTTGCTCATTTGACCTAGTTTCACATAGTTTACCATATTTTATTCTATTTTTATGTAATTTTATCTTGTCTTTACATTGTTATTACCTTATTTTACCTTATTTTACTAAGATTTATCTTGCTTTACCTTGTAGTAACCCTACCTAGTCAAATAGGCCTCTCACCATGGCCTGCTAAGGCCTAAAACTGGCAACATGTGACCATGCTTAACCATATAGTACCATACCTTGCTTTATTTGGCCTTGTTTCACTAAGTTTTAACATTTATCAACCTCATTTTATTCCATATTTACAATATTTTACATTATTTAATAACTTTATCATATAGGTGCCACTTCATATGCTTATGTTGACATGCAAAATTGAGCTAGAAGGATAAAGAAGCAAATTTGACTAGCCTTAAAGGCTAAATGGGCCCCTTCTCATATTGATGTTAGACCAAGTTGACCTTAAATATGCAAGCCTTAAGCCTCGAAGCCATTCCACCATATAGCTTTAAAATCTTGTAGTAGCCTAATTACCATTGACCTTGAAGCCAAAAACATCACAAAGGTTTCCTTGGTAGAAATTTCCATCTAAACCACAATGGTGAGGAGAAAATACATGAAACCAAGTTCCTTGCCAAAACTTAAGTCTACTCAAAGTCATTATCAAACCCTTGTAAAGAAATATTAAAGTCATTACATAGCCCTTGATTACATCTAACACTCACATGTTTGCTTATAGTATTGTTTACTAATGAATTGTAGATGGCTACGTCAATGAGGCCTCATCAAATGAACCCCATCGATGCAAGGTCTATTCTTGCCTATAAATACATGCTTACCAACTACATTTATGGAATCAATCAGTCATAGTGTAGTGAAGCTCTTGTAGTTTTTCCATTTGAAAGTTAAAATATTTTCCCAAGTTCCAGTGGTAGGAGTCATTGAGTGTATGGATCTTTATTTGAGCATTATTGTACTTGAGAACAATAGTGTGTATAGCAATGAAGATAAGCTTCTTAATAAACCTTGCAACATTTTGGATATTTTAGATATTTATTCATGCATTCAATACTTTTAGTTGTTTATTTAATGTTTTCCAATAATTGAACTAATTAAGCAAGATAAGCTAGATAGATTAAATACATAAGTATGACTACTTTGAGCGTAACATGTATTCACTTGGTAATCCTAGCAGTGTTATTGCTTGGTGCACCTAGTAGCATAGTGCTTGGTAACCCAACAATGGATATGTGGGCTTGGGAAATGTATGGAAAGTAGGACCAAATGCTTATGTTAGGATTAATTAGAGACCAGTTAGTTAGTTAAATTAGATTAGTTAGTAAATTACTTCATCTCTCTTTAAGCATCAAATCATAAAAGGTAAAATGATAAAATTCATATGCCTCAATTACACTTAACCATAACTGCATACTTCACAAGTGTAATTGGGAAGACAACGAATGACCTTTAGGGAAAGATTTACTTCCTAGAAGACTAATGCACCAAAAATTGGAGAGTCCATGGAATTCGACTAGATTGCATGTGAACGCTTTGTGATTTGTATGGTTGGGCATAGATGTACCTTGCCACTCATGTTGGGGACTCTATTTGTAGAAATGTGTGCTATCTAGGATTAGTGGATATTATTAATATCATTGGATGAACCCAAGAACAACATCACTCTCAAATGACATATAATTACAAAAGCACACTAATTATTTTTATTTGTTGCAAAATGTCTTCTTTCCATAGGCATGAAGATGTCAAACCATTGGTTCCACAAGAGTTCAAAGTCATATATACTCATCCAAATGAGTATGTACCTAACTTCACCTTCATCCTACATCAGGATGAGCAACTGTGATGACGTGATATGGAGGGCAACATCATAATGCCCCCTAATTGATCTATGCCCGTGATGTTGTTTCAAACTCTTAAGAAGTTGGTCATCCCAAATATTCAAGAGGAATACATTGTGAATGGTTATGACACTCGAAATTACCATCCCACTAAAACACAATGCAAGAGAGATTGACATCAGGAGAAGTACCATGAGTTTACAAAAGGAAAACACTTAACTAACCCCTTGTTTTTGCTTAACCAAGATGACAATGTGGATCCTCCTCTTGGGAATTCACAACATGAATATTTCCAACCCTCTATTATTGGTGATGAGGGTGTGGCTCTAAACCTACAATCCACTATTCATAAAATAGGTTTAGGAAAAAGTGACAGTCAAGGTAGGGACTCAAGCACACATCATGATGGTAAGAAATCAAAGGATGGTGGTTGTAATGAGGTGGTGGAGGATACCATGGTGGTAGTGGTGTTCCACATTCCTCTTCATCCTCTTCATTCAATTCTAAACATTCCTCTTCATCTTCTAGTTCTGATAAAAGCCATCAAAGAAATAATCATGATGAAGGTGATCAGTGGAACAACAATGGTCATAGAGCCTACTAAGAATGAAGGGGTGATAGAAACCATCATCAATATCATCAACATAATCATGATGATGAACCTCTATTAGCAACTCAAAACATGCTTAACATTGTAGATGCAGTTAAGATTCCAAGTAAGCATGTGAAAGATAGTCGGATCAAGCACTTAGACATGAATAATGTCTTAAGATTTGAGGGGGGATATAACTTTGACCTACAGAAACATCTATAAGCTTTTCACGATGCTTGTGCCTTACAAAACATTGAAAATGATTGGAAAACACTTAAATTATTCTGCAAGACACTCATTAAGGAAGCTAAAAGCTGGTACTGATCCTTGGAGCTAGGATCTATTCAAAGATGGAGTACCATGTTAGAATTATTTAATGACAAATACTATATGTATTCCAAAGTGTCTAATCTGAAAACACAAATCCAAGGCTGGAAAAGGAACACATGAAACCTTGGATGCTACCATGGGTAGATACTATTCTCTTTCACATAGATGCCATAGTCATGATTATTCTCAAAGGAAACAACTTTGTCATATCATAGATGGGCTCAAAATGGAAACTAGAAGAACTCTTAGGGTTTATGCCTAAGGTAGATTATCTAAACTGAGAGCTCATTAGATACAAATATTGATAAAATAGGTTGCAAAAGAAGAAGGTGAGTTGTGAAAAAGGGAAATTATGGAAGAATATAATAGGGACCCTTCCATCAAAAAAGAGGTTTAATTTTGTGATGAGGAGGAGTCACCACTTAACAAAGTGGTGAAGAGGAAAACCTAGCCCATCCAAAAATCAAGCTATGATATTTCAGCAAAGGTTGATAAATTATGGGACTCTTCAGATGAGAAATTCCAAACTATTATGAAAATTATTGAAGAATCCAAAAAGCAAAATAGTGATCGTAACCTTAGGAGGTAAAAAGAAGCCGAACATGCGTACTAAAGAGGTAAGGGCAAAACTACTATAGTAGAAGAAGTTATGGAGATAGACTCTAATGATGACATTAGTTGTGACATATGTTAGTATGAACATCCTCAACGATGTTGCCCTATGGTGTCACACTTATAAGAGTTTGGGATGTACGTGTTGAATCCTCAACTAGCATGAAGGTAAGCACCTAGACAATTGCCTTGTCCATAAGGTAATCCAAGGCAATTCCACCAATAACAACAAGCTTACTATTCAAGTGGAGCTCCACCACAATCATATGAATAATATTGATAGTGGCACCAATTACAATCATGGGGAATGTCACTCCCAAGACAACAGTTCCTTATAGGCAACCAAATCCATATGGGTACTATGTTCAGCAACTTGTTTCTCCAAGAAGTTCTACAAGCCATGCCTCATTTCAACATCACTATTACGCTCCAGAGTATCATTGACTCATTCTCCATCTACTCAAGCAAAACATTGATACCCATACCAGCCTCCACATCCATCTTCACACATCCCTCCACCCTTGACCTAGTTACCTCCTATTTCATCCATGTAAGGTGAAATTCATCCACAGCTATAGCAACAAAATGTTACAAGGTCTATACATTCATAATCGGCTTTCTCGCTAAGTGGTTTGGACAATCAATCAAGGAAATGACCATTTTTATGTAACAATCCTCCCAAACCTTCACAACCTAATGTGGCTAGTCATCCTATATCTCCAAAACCCTCATCCTTTGCATCAAATACATTTGAGTGCCCTTCAAACCAAACACCACCTTAGATATGCACTCTAATGTTAACTCATGCTATTTCTGATTAGATCAAGGCTAGTAATCTTCCCATGAAAGGATTCAACCCAAGAAGTCCTCTTCTTTACTTACAGATTACTAGACATGAGCCATGTAAGGATCTTCTTAACTCTAGTTTCAATGTTAATCTCATCTCCCATGATATGTACAAACCTTAGAACCTACCACCTCTCAAGAAGAGCAACATTCATTTAGAATTGGCAAATCAATCAATCACTATTCCTTTGAAACTAGTAAAGGACATTATAACCACATTTTTTGTGTGGTCCTATCCTATTGATTTTCTAGTCATCAAGGTAGAAAGTTGCAAAGGAGACTTCCCCATCATTATGGAAAGGGCATGGTTAAGCATAGTTGATGCATGCATGGATATAAGGGACCTCTCCTTGGAAATTTCCAAGGAAAATGAATCTAGACATTTAGAGAAGAAGTGTGTCCCATGCATCATGTACAGTGATAATAGGTGCAATTTCATGTAGAAAATATGGTCCATTAAAAGTACATTAATCAAGCATGAAATTAGTATGCACATGACATAGATATCCAAAGGTCCTGTATGTAGCAGCCACAAAACATGAGGGCATCCAATGGTTAACAAGTGACTTTGACAACAACACATTATGCATGGAATCAATAGTAAGCTTGACATGTGCTTATTTCGAAGGTATGGATGAACTTGAGCAAGTTCATCACCAACTCTCTAATGATGAAGATGATGATACCTATTAGGAAGAGTTGAAAATCCCTAATAATTTCAAGCATGAGCCCCTAGAGTTAAAAACTCTACCGGTCATCATGGAGTATGCATTTCTAAACAATGGTAAGCTAGTCATAATCAATGTAAATCTTACTCCTAAACAAAAAGATAAGCTATTGCAAGTCATCAAAAAATGGCTAAAATCCTTTTCTTGATCATATCCCAAAATGATAGGAATCAATCCACGAATATGATGACATAACATTACATTGACTCGACCATGAAGCCAAGAAGGTATCCATAAACCCCAAGTTGAAATAGATATTTGAGAAGGAAATAGAACAACTCCTCAAGGAAAGGTTCATCTATCCCATTGCGGATAGTGAGTGGATTGGCCCACTCATAATTGTGCTAAAGAAATGCAATAAGTGGCAGGTCAACATTGACTTTAGGCTATTGAATATGACAATATTTAAAGATCATTTTCCATTGTCATTTGTGGATAAAGTATTGGACATCATATCTGGGCATTGCTATTATAGCTTCTTAGATGGCTATAGTGGTTATAACCAAATCCAAATCATGCCAAAGGATCAATCCAAGACAACATTCATGAGTTCTTAGGGACTTTTCCATATTGTAAGATGCCATTTGGGCTATGCAATGCTCTTCCAACATTTCAATGCTTAAACCTTAGTATTTTTCAACAATAAATTGGTAGCAGGGTAGAAGTCTTTAGAGATGAATTCTCTACCTATGGGGATACATTTGAGCAAGCCCTAGACCGCATTGAGTAGGTTCTAAAAAGATGTGTTGAAACAAACCTTAGGCTCAATTGGTAGAAAAGTTATTTAATGGTCTAAGAAGGCATAGTATTAGGACATAGAATTACTCATACATGGCTTGATATAGACTCAGAAAAGATAAGGGTCATCCAAGGAATTACACATCAACAAGAGATAGTTAAAGATGTCAGATCATTCCTTGGACACACTAGCTACTATCAAAATTTCATAGAAAATTTCTCTAGGATTGCAAAGTTGTTTACAAAGAAAGATGCTTCATTTGTTTAGAACAAGTAGTGCAAACATGCATTCCAACTACTAAAGGAGAAACTTGTAGAAACTCTAATTCTATGGGCACCAAATTGGTTCAAACCATTGCATATAATGATAGATGCATCTAATTATTCCTTGGAATTAGTGCTTACACACTTGGATGATAAGAAACATTCATATTACATCCATTTTGCAAGCTAAAGCATTGTGGATGCATAGTTGAATTACACCACAACTAACAAAGAATTAATGGTAGTGATGTATGATCTCAAAAGGTTTAGGCATTATGTGCTTGGTTATAAAGTATTTGTGCACATAGACCACAGTGCCATCTACTTCTTAATGAATAAGGTAATGGTAAGCCCTTCTATCATGTTGTGGCTATGATTTTATAGAAATTTGATCTCACAATGGTAGATTGAAAAGGGACTAAGAATGTGTTCACTAACCATCTCTCTCAATTAAGATGCAATAATAAAGAGGAGGAGAGTCCACTCTTTGATCAATTTTTAGATGAACTCCTCATTATAGGAGTAATAAATGACCAAGTTCCTGCTAAACTAAAATTGTATGATGGCATCCTCACTTACCTTCTCACTTAGGAGATGTCACAAGATCTACACTTTAGGAAGAAATAATAGTTTTTTCATTAGGAAAAGTACTTCATGGAAATTAATAGATATCTTTACAAGGTATGTGCCGATGGCCTAGTTCATTAGTATGTCCTTGATGTGGATCAACTATGTGTTCTCTAGGATGCTCACAAAGACACTATGTAGGGAGGCACACAACCATAAAAATCCTGATGGCAAGATACTATTGGTCTACAATCTTTAGGGATGCCCACCAATTTGTCCAATCTTGTGAACATTATCAATGAGATAGTAGGATGATTGCATGAATGGAGGGCCCTTAATAATGAATTTAATCACTGGAGCCCTTTGACATGTGCGGTATAGACTTCATGGGTTCCATCATACCCATGTCTAATTGGAAGGCATATATCATCATAGCAATTGACTACTACATCAAATGGGTAGAAGCAACAGCTGTGACTAATTGTACATCATCCACTATTGCTAGATGTATATAACAACATGTTGTGAATAGGTTTGGGGTGCCACATGCACTTATTTTTGACAATGGAACTCACTTTATAGGTGCCACCTTTCGAAAACTTATGCAATGCTTAAGGGTCAAACATAAATTAACAACACCCTATTACCCCTAAGCCAATGGTCAAACAAAGGTAACTAATAGGGAGATCATAAAGATCCTAATAAGGACCATAAGAAAATATAGGAGAGATTGGAGCACAAAGCTCAACAATGCCCTTTGGGCCTACCACTCAACATGAAAATTCCCTATTGGCTACTCTCCCTATGAGCTAGTGTACGAAAAACTTCCAATGCCCCTAATTCAAGTTGAGCTCTGTACAGTCTTAACAGCCTATGATCTAGACCTTAACTTGAGTCTAGCACAAAGAGAAAGATTGATCAACCTAAATGTGCTAGATAAAAACTGATCAATAGCCCTATCTTTGAATAAAGTGCACAAGGCATTCAATAAACAATGACATGAACAAAGAATACGGAAAGTGAGATTTCAACTGGGAGGCAATGTTCTCTACTGAAATCCCACACATGTACCTCAGAAAATCAAATTCCAAACATTGTGGTAAGGACGTTATATAATTGATCAAACCTTTCTCTCTGGGGCCATGTTAATACAAGAACATGAGAGCCCAAATAAAAGGCAGTTGGTCAACATCTAATAAGTAAAACCTTTCCTAGAACCAAGACAAGCTAGTGCAACTACCACCTCAATAGATGAACAACCACACTCTATTTTTCAAATCTCCTCCTTCCAACATAGTCATGGGGGAGATGGTGATTCATGCTAATCATCCATATGGCTCCTCAACTTTTCAATTTTTTTTCCACATTTTTTATTTTTGCACATTATTTATTTTACAAATTTTTTATTTGCAAAATTTTTCCTATTTTTACATCATTTTTTATTTGACACCATTGTTAGTACATTCGAACCTTTCTTGAATATTTTAAACTTGCTTATATATTTTACCTTGTTTGGTTTGAGTGTGATTTTCAAATTTTTACTAATAAAAGTGTTTTATTACTGTAGGACACAATGCCACTATTACTATTTACTAATCATGGTTTGTGCTTAATGTTGTTATTGTCAATGTTTGGGTTCTATTTTTGAATTCTAATGTCTAATGACTATGACATGGTTTATTTTTCATGGAATAGGTAGTGAGTCCATGTCATCCACCCATCCACAAACTCTATGGTTTCTCTCATTCTATAAGTTTGAGATCCCTTCCATTAAAGAAACTTTTAATAAATTGGTGACCTTGGTAGTTTCTAGAATTGGAAAGGATTCAAGGGTTTGTAAAAGGTATGACTTCAAGGGGACTCAATACTCTTTGTACTCTTCTATTTACTCAAATGATTTGGTGTTTTCATTAACTACTTACCGTTCCATGACAACCACTTCAGGAAGTTAAATAATGTTTTTGCATGGTGTGGTTCCCATCTAGAAAAGAAAAAAAAAACAAAGAAAAAAAACACATGATGGGAATTAAAAGCACATCCCTTAGACAAATAAATGGGCTACAAGCACTAGTTATGAGACTAGAAAGACATGTTACCCATGCTTGAAGGTCCCCTCTAACTAAGGCCTTATCTCACTTCCTACTTCTCTTTTCTTCTCTTTATGGAATGATGGTTGTTATCTGGGAGCACTCTTGTGTCTTAAGGGGATGGACTAGTCTTGGAGTGGTGATGTGAAGTTACTAAAAGAGGCTGGTTTTGGTCTAGACTAAGGATGGATCTTCTCAAGTCATTTGAAACACAAACTTCACAAGGGACTTTTTATGACCTCAATTCAGGATTCCATCCCACCTTCTCAATCATCAATCTATGCTACCACAACTAACCTCACTACCAATTTCTATGTTATGCTTGATGTCCTAGTTTATGTGTTGGAATTCTTGGGTAGATTATTTTTGTTTGGTCCTTAACTTCTCATGACCATTAATTAAGTGTAGGGCCCACGGACTCCCTAGTTGAGGTTATGCAAGGGTAAAAAGGGCATGTGCCTACTATGGGGAGGACCCACTTGCATATCTCTTGGTTTGGTTAGTTAATTCCCTTACCTTATACATTGCTACAATCCTATCTTTCACATATTCCATTATGTATTTTGGTCTATGCTCCATAAAATCTCATTAAATTCATTTTCCAAGCCCTTTTCTCCAATTTTTTTAATTTTCTAAGGCTTAGCATCCTCTTCTACTATTTTCATTATGTTTGTGGCTTTTTGGCTTCATTTGACCCCAAGTTCACTTACAAACTCCTTGTATTTTGGAAGTTTGACCAAAGTCAATGAAATTCAATGGTGGTCAACAACCACATTGACTAGGCCTAGTCAATGCATGCCAAAAATTCTATAAATACCGCTAAGAACTTTGTAATTTTTGACATTTGCTTCATAACATGAGGGGATTTTTTGCTATTTTTCAGTGCCCAAAACCTTCCAAAGCCCATAACTTTGCAACCATTTGTCCAGATCACTCTGTTCTTTGATCCTATAGCTAGCAGAGGTAAGCTCTTCATTGTGGGGGACACAAACCTTAAGGTCTTCAATGAAATTTTTTTGAAAATTTTTCTAACTTTCCCAAAGGTTTATTGAATATGATAATATGAAACCATTAATTTTTGAGAGTTAGCCCTTCCAACACCTTCTATAATGACTTATTAACATTAAAACACAAATAACATAATGATTAAAATTGATTAAATTAGCCATAATCACAACTTAGTCAATTGTAGCTGTCCAAAGGAGATAAGGTATTCCAATTATTTCAAGTCACATAATAATTGCTAACTAGTGGTCATGTTGTGATTACAAGTGGCACCAAGACCGAAATGACTACAAGAGGAAGGACTATTGCAACCAAGGGAGAAATCACCTAAGGTTGGAAGGGGCCAACAAGAACAAGCCTAGGATTAACTAGAAGCAACCCATGCAATGGGACCTCTTCAAGAAGAGTCCAAAGTAAAATCTATTTGTCAAATTCTCAAAGAAGAAGTTGAAACAAAATAATCATAGCATGGGAAGCACTAGGACCCATACTAAGGCTTGAATTCATACTAACACAAGCCTACCTTGACACTAGCAGGCCTTGTGATATCCAATGTTGAGTTCTCTAGGAACTAAAATTTGAGCCATTTTTAGAGCATGCTCTAGCAGAGGTAAAAACACAATTGCAAACCTCTTCCATGTGGCCAATTATCACTTCTAGTGGAAAGTGGTACATGGGAGAGATGTACCTCTTCTAGAATAATAGAAGGGCAAGCTCCATAGTGAAGATCAAGGACATTCAATTGTCCTACTCAACTAATGTTATTCCATAAGTTCTTGGATTACCTAATACTAGGACATAATTGGTAAAGTTTTCTACACAAGCTGATCCCAAGGCCAAAAAGAAGTGAACCCAATGGTGTTACAGGGTCAACCATAAGGAATTTGATGCACTCACACCAGTAGAATGTGTATACTTTAAAATAGCAACTTATGACCTCAATCTAATAGTAAGACCTAGTAAGGTGACTACCTTTTTTGGATGAGCATGCATTGTGCTAAGTGGGATATTTTTAGTAAACCTTCCACAATTGATATATTTAGAGATTTGGAAGCACTTCAAAGAGAATGAATGTGGAAGAAAAACCCTACCTTTCCCATGCCTCATTTGGAAACTTTACAGAATGGAAGAGATCATCCACTATGCAAATGACATGATCAAGAACATTCCCATAGCCTCATTGTCTAAAATGATGAAGGACAAGACACATGTCATGTCTAAAGAATGAAAGTATCAACCACCACCTCCACCCCCTACTTAAGAAACAATGCCAAAGTCCTATGTAGCCATTAATTGCTTACAAAAAATCCAATTGCAACTCTTGTGTGAGCAAGAGCAATGTGTAGGAACAAGTGGTGGAGATCCATCTATATATTGATCCATGATGAGTCACATTAATGAGGTGTTTGAATAATTAGCCAGATGGAAAGAAGTGGACTAATATTCTCTACCCAACGAACATAGTTTCCTATGAGATCAGATCCCAATGCCCAAAAGATGACAATGTATTTATCTCAACACCATTTATTCCTAAAAATATTTGGTAATGTCACCTTCTTTTTGGCATGTTTGGAGGAAGGTGAGGGGGCAACTGTATTAGTGATGTAGCACCAAGGGCAAGAGATTACTACTGAAGTAGTTGCTAACCAAATTGCTAAAGCACTTAACGTAGCTGGGGGAATCTATTCTAGATGTATCTACACTTCGAGATGTGTAGACATCCACAAGCAAAATTAATGAAAGATTGAATACAAGCTAGCATAAAGAGTTTCTGAACTAACTAGTGAGGATCAAACAATCAATTCTAAATATCTTCAATTTTTTGGATAACATTACTGCAACCCAGTCAAAGCTGCTAAAAGAAAAGGGCGAGTTCATCATCCTAGAATAGTAACTTGAAATGGCTTAAGTACAAAACCAATGCTTGGCCATGGAAGTTGCTAAATTGTGTGCTTATTTTGCTAATCCTACACTCCTCAGCCTAGCAATAACTAGAGATAAAGCTTTTTAGTAGCTTCAAGAACAATTAAAACAAGTTAATGAGGAAATAGTGATGTCCATCTTCAACTAGTCTATAACAAAAGCAAAAACCTACATGGTTCAAAAAGACTTGGTTTAGATGTGCCAAGAAAATGAATCACTGAATACAAAAAATGATCACTTGTGTAATGTTGATGCATAAAAACAAATGCAAGAATTTATTCATCAATATTAGGAGTAGTTTGCCAAGGTAAACATAGAATTGAGGAAATTGGTTGTGGAAAATTGTAATATATCTATGGAGGAGGTCCAAGCCTTACATTAGAAATATATCATTAAAATTATAGCCTAGAAAAATGAGGCTCTAGAATTTAAAAGAGTTAAGAATCACTATAGAGATCAGTGGAGAAGGAAGTGAGTGAGAAGCATATTGAAATGGCTAAGGAAAAAGTAAACGAGGCCCTCTAACAACTCTAGCAGGAAAGAGAGGTATAGTAGCACATCATTGATGGAATAGATGCCTATAATAGAGTGGAGATCCACTTGAAGGAGTTGCAAATTGAGGAAATAACATAGTATATGGAATTGGCCAACCTTCATTATGTAAACTTGGCGAAGCTAAATAGTCGACAGCTATGATTAGAACTTGAAAGGCAAGTGGCTAGCTTGTACTTGCTATATGAGGCCAAGTTCAAGTACCATAAGGACACCAAGCAAAAGCTTGAGATGGCAAACACTAAACTCAAGGTTCTTAAGACATGATTCATCAATCAACAATCAACTGTTGAGAACCTAGCCAGGAAAATGAATGATTACTAGGAGCTAAAAGATGTAATCAGAGCATTTGACATCAAGCACAAATAATTCACTACCTAGTTCATCAAATTCAAGGAGCTATTTCTAGCAATTCCCTATCCTTAGGATGTGCCCATTTTAGTCCACATTGATGAAGCTTCATGGACTATGCATGATCCTAGGAGTAAGAAGAAGAAAATGAAAGCATTGTTAGATGCTTTTTTCATCCTACCAGAAGTTGCAGTAGTAGCAGGATAGCCACAACTGCCTCAGCCACTACACATCCTAGAAGTTGGTAAAGGTCCTTTAGAACCTCAAGAACCTCCACCACCTACGACTGTTTGATCTTCCCAACCAATTTCACAACATTAGAGGACATGCTATCTAGTTTTGCAAAGTCATCTGATGGTGTTCAATTTTATGTCATGAACACCATAATTTTTGTAATTTATTTATTTGTACACATGAGTACTCAATTTTGAAAAGTCAATTTTTTAAGTCTAGCATCAATCAATAATTTCATACCTTTCCAATTTTGTAAAGAAATTCAAGGATGAGTTTTCATTCAGTTGTGGAGGTATGATGAGTCATCGATGGCCATGTTAATGAGGCCTTGTTGATTGGGCCCTGTTAATGCATCGTTTCATGCATCAACTAGGCCCCATTAATGTAGCCTCTATTCTTGCCTATTAATACATTATCACCAATCACATTTATGGAATTAGTTAGACATAGTGTAGTGAAGCTCTTGCAGTTTTTCCATTTAAAAGTTGGAATATTTTCCCGAGTGCCCATAGTAGGAGTCATTAAGTGTACAGATCTTTATTTGAGCATTGTCGTACTTAAGCATGATAGTGTGTTCAACAATAATGATGATCTTCTTGATAAACCTCGCAACATCCTAGATAGTTTAAATATTTATTCATGCATTCAATGCTTTTAGTTGTTTATTTAATGTTTTCTAGCAATTGAACTAATTAAGGAAGATAAGCTAGATAGATTAAATACATAAGTACGACTACTTTGAGAATAACACGTATTTTCTTTGTAATCCTAGAAACATTATTGCTTGGTGTGCCCATCAGCATAGTGCTTGGTAACCTAGTAGTGGATACGTGGGTTCAAGATGTGTATGGAAAGTGGGACCAGATGATTATGCTTGAACTAGTTAAAGATTAGTTAGTTAAATTAAATTAGTCATTAAATTACTTCAACTCTCTTTAGGCATCAAACCATAAAACATAAAATAATAAAAATGATATGCCTCAATTACACTTAACCATACCTTTATACTTCACAAGTGTAATTAGGAAGACAATGAACAAACTTTAGGGTAAGATTCATTTTCTAGAAGACTAGTGCATTGGAAACTAGAGAGTCCATGGAATTCAACCAGATTGTGTGTGAACGCTTTGTGATTTGTATGGTTGGGCATAAGGGTACCTTTCCGCTCATCATTTACCATTGTTAACAAGTTGGAATGAATGACCAATGTTAATAACTCTAATGATCTATAACAAGTGAGCCTGCATGACCTCATAACTCTAATTGGCATAACAACTAAACTACAAACTTTGTAAAATCTATGAAACATGACACAGATATTCATGTTGTACTGATAGTAGCCTATGGTGGCCTATAGTTTTTTGGTTATCTCATGTAGCCTTATGTAATGTCTTGTAACAACATGTATGATTTTTCTTTTTTTCTTGTCCTCTTAGAGTTCTTCTTGTAGAATGAAACTTGAAAGCCATCACAAAGGTGTGACTCATCGTAACAGCAAGTTACCATGTGACCTCAATGCTTGAAATTTGGTTAGCTTGTCTTGTTATGCCAAGAGTGCTTGTCTCACATCACCTTCATTACCTCTTTTAAGCCACAATACGATAGTCCAAGTTACAACTTTTCTTATCCCTAATGATGATGATGATCTATGTTCAACATTCATGCATTATGCCCATGTGACATCTCCTTTATAATGCTTCACTATCAAGTTCATTAGAAGTAACACATCTCATTCAATGAGAAAACTAGACTAAGTTTGACCTTGACAATGAAACCCAATGAAAGTTTCATCCCATACAAAAATGAGAAATGGGGAAGCAAATTGCCAAAAGGCCAATGAAGCCAAAAATTCAAATAAATAGCTCCAAATAAGCCAAGGGATGAGGCTAATGGTCAAAGAATCCTTGGACTGGAGTGTTGGTTCCTCAAAAATATTACTGAGTAACTAGAACTTCAAAGTACAAAGCCTAAGGACCACCTTGATCATCCAACATGATGCAGCCATACCATAACCATGTTGTCAACATTTGGAATTCATTATTAATCCTTGTGTCCATTCCCTTGTAACCAAATATAGCCTTTATCCCATATCATCCCATTATAGCCTTATCTTACCATTATAGGCACTCTTCGGCATAGTTCAACGACTATAGAATTAAGCATGAAGAGGAAATATTAGTGATGGACCTGTGGTAGCGTTTTGCATTCTTTGTAGATGTCTCTTAGGTCAATCCTCAAAACATCAGTAAAGAGGAGCCAATGAAACACCACAAAGAAAATCGATGTTGAAGCCCATGATCAAAATCACTTGTAGTTTGATGGAAAATAATGGCAAATACAATTTCCTTATTTTTCCAAACAACTAGCATTATAACCTTCATCACTAGAATTTAAGGTAAAATTTTTATTGTAAAATGTAAAATCTGTAGTTCATAGGCTACAATCTCACACATCTTATCTTGTGGAGGATAAAAAATGCTTAATAAGTTGTAAATGCCTTATCTTCAAGTAGAAAAAGCTAATTTTTTTAATGTACCCAAGCTTGGGAAGACTAAAAATGCCTTGCAAACCAACAAATTTGTGTATTTCTTAGTTTTTATGTTGCCCATGACATTTTTTATGCCAAAGCAACATGCAAAGCCAATGTATAAATTTGGGCTTTTATTTTTATGCTGGAGGAGCCTACAAAGTTAGCATATAAATTTGGCTATTGAAGTTTTATGCTAAACTTGGATTTTTATGTTGGGTAGCACATGGAACCAATGTAAAAAGCATAAAAATTTCCAAATTTAAGAAATATGTTGCCAAGGGATGACCTACATACACTAGAAATTTGTAGCAATCCATCGACAATCATGGAAAAAATTTGAAACAATAAATCAAGCCATCAACAATCTATTTAAACCAAAAATTACCACATTGAAAGGACTTTTGGCATTTTACATTTAGCTAAAAATTAAGACTTTCAAAGCAATGCAGATTCACCAAAAGTCTACAACCATCTGCATCACCTACAATGTAAATCTAATGATGGAAAAATTAGCAAAGAGCATCACAAGAAAAAAATTGAAACTTTCAAAGAGCAAAGTTGACTACAAGATCACTAGCTGCATTAGGTTCCAAGAATCCTTCATTTGACTCTTTGTGCATTCAAAGCACATAAATTTGTACTTGTCTGAACTTGGTTCCTCTAAGAATTGTTATTATTTTAATAAAAAGTTGCAGTTCATTTGTTCCATACAAATTTATTTATTTTAGTTTCTTTGCTTTCTATATCTACATTTACAATTTTATTTAATTACTTTGTTAACAATTCATAAGTCCCTACGTGATCAACCAGATTGTCTAGGATGCTTTGGATCTTTTTCTAGAGGCCAGTGGGATCCAAAGATAAGCTATTTCTCTCTAAAATTTTCAACCTTCCAACATCAAATTTATTAGGCATTACCTATGTATTAATTTTATTTTTAGATACAACATTTATAACATGATAATAAGACATTGTGCATTAAAATCAATGTTAGTATTCTTCAAAAAAAATTTATCAAAGCATCATTAACAGTTTAAGAATTACATGAAGAACTACAAAATGCATTGACAAATAATTTTGTTGATAATTAAATGAGATTTGTAACAATAATATGATGAGAACATTCCTACTATAGAAAATGCAAAGTGTAATTGTTTGATTTGATAAATGAGTTGGGTGTATCAACTATTTTTACTCTAAGTGTAATAGATCTTTAATAGCCAGACCTACATAAAGTAATTCCTATAGAACCACCAAAAAATGTTTATAGAATGAAGGAATGAAAAATGAAAAATAGTATTGATTTTATGCATCTTGGACTTAAGGCATTTTGAGAAAAGGTATTATTTTAGAAATTCAATGTGGTTGATTACAGGACAAGATATGAGTGGCAACATAGGAGATCACCACACATCCATGATTTTCTTTGAATCAAAAAAGCTTCAAACATAGAGGAACTTGATTAGAATGATCTCAAAGGAGTTAGAAAAATGAGAGAGTTTGAAACAATAACAAATGCATGGAATACTAGATTTAATTAAGATGAAATATCTAATGATGTAAGTTATTTGGAATTTATGATCTTTTATTTAATTTTTATTAAAATTTTTTAAATTTTAAAGTAATTTGAAACAATCATTAATTTATATAATTCTTTCATTTGCAAATGCAATGTGTTAATAATCCTAGTCATTCATATGAGATTAAAATTCATCAACTGTAATTCATGGATCTTGATATTGATTATGATGAGCTTTTAAATTTTGTTTAGCATCATACACATTGTAGGAGAGTGTGTTTAAGAGCCCAAAATAATGTACAAGTTTAGAGGTAGAATTATTTTATTTTAAATACATTCATTATTATTTACATCATGAATGTACTCAATGTTAAACAAAAATGATATGAATTTAATTTTTTCCTTAGGTATAATGTTCCATGGACATTGCAAGCTCAACGAGAACTCTTTCAAGATCCACAAAACAAAAATCATGTAACATATGAACCACATCAAAATGATACGAATTTGAACATTCATGATATAATGATTCTTCAAACATGGAAAGCAAACAAATACTTTCAACCAATGCTTAACAAATATATTTTTATTAAGTATATTGCAAAATATATCACAAAATCTAAAAAGAAGTTAAGATACTTTCATGATTTGTTACTTCATATTGTAGATTCCAAAAACCAAAAGAAAATGCAGTGAATGCATACAAAAGACTCATGTTGGACATTGTAATTGGTAAAGACATTAGTGCTATGGAGGTTTTTCATATGCTATATGAACTTTCATTGGTTCAATGTAGGAGAATATTTGATACTATGAATGTATCTAGAGATATCTATAAAAGAGTTATACTAGTTGTAGATGGTGATGAGGAACTAGAAACATCCACATCCCTTATTAATGCATATCAAAAGAGATAATTGGAAATGGAAGGAGTTTCATTACTAGACGCTATGAAATTTTTTATGTTTAGCTCTAATAAGAGAGAGGTACTAGTGTGGAGGACTTGACCACAACTGATTGTTGCTAGAACATGTCGTAGATTTAGAGTACATCCAAAAGTAGGAGAGGAGAAATGGATAGATTACTATTAGGCACAACTGCCACTACACTATCCTTTTTAGAGATGTAAAATGTGATTTGGAAAGAAATGATGAAGAAATTAAACTAAAAAAAATTTCTATTTGACACATATGAATTAGAAGAGGAGACATTCGATGAAGATTTTAAATGTGCTTAGAAGAAAGAGAGGTAATATAAAGATATTATTCTATAAAGACATGAAGATATTGAATATGATTTCAAAATAATGAATTAGCATCTACTTATATCAACTCATTTTCATTCAAGTGAACTTAAAATGCTTAAAGTAAGGGATCAAGAGAGATAACATGAATGGTCAGCTAGCTATTCTAGAGAAGATATTGCAAAGATTGCTATATCTTTTGTTCATAGTCATAGATCACATGGAATAATAACATCTACAAGAAATGACTACAACAAGGTGTACTTATCTTCCCTAGGAGTTCAAGAAGATTATCACTAGCCATTTATATATGCAAAAATTTGAAATCAATGGAGTTGATCCCCTATTAATGATTATTCAAGGTACAATGGGCATAGGACACTAATATCTCATTAACACTATTTGTAAAGAATTTAAGCAAGCTTGTCCATTGGGAAAAAATAAATTATTGGTGCTCCCCTTACTACTATTATGACATGTAATATTAATACAACTACAATACATTTTACATTAAAGACTGGAATTAGAGAGTACAAATCACTAGCCTCATCAGCTTTGGCATTGTTACAAAACATATATAAATGCATAAAATATACTGTTATAGATAAAATGAGTTTTATAGGTGGCAAATTTGCTTTGTAGCCTTGATAGAAGACTTAAAAAAATATTTCCAAATAATTGATTAGAGAATTGTGTTGGTAGATTAGTGATACTCATTGGAGGTCTTGCATAGCTTCCACTTGTGAAAGATGTTATATCGTACATATCATCTCAGATCCATGTGAAGAATTTGTGATTAGCACTCAATACACTTATAACCTTGGATGTTGTGTACCAATAAAGGAAATGTGATTCATGAAAACATAGATTTAGAGAAATTTTGATGAATATACAAGATGAAAAGATTAATGATAATGTTTTGATGAATTGATGTTGGATACTCGATATTAGGCCCCAAGATGCAATGTCAAATATCTGATATTACGAGGTATGTGTTGGCTTATAAATATAGTGCTTGGACACACAATTTCCATATATTTTTTGTCATAGCATAATAGAGCTCTTGTAGTTTGTTTTCTCTAGAGTTAGAATATTTTCCAAAGGGCCTACAACAAGAGTCATTGATTGTATGGATCTTTATTCAAACACTATTGTACCTGAGCACAGCAACAAAGATGAGCTTTTTGATCAAGCCTTGTAGCACCTTAGCTAGCTTAAACATTTTATTTATGCATTTAATGTTTATGAAATTTCCTTTAATGCTCCTGAGTAATTAAGCTAAGTAAGCTAGTTTAATTAAATAGAAGTTAATTAAGCACATAAGTATGACCGCTTCAAGCATGTGTATGACTCTTGGTAATCCTAGCAACACTTAACGTTTGGTAACCCAACAACATTATATATGTTCAAGATGTGCACGGAAAGTGGGATTAGATACTTATGGTAGGATATTAAGTTATTAATTAACAATTAGATTAGTTAAATTGGTTCACAAATTAAGTTTCAACTTGTTCTTAATTGTAGACAAATAAAATATAAAATAATAAAGATCATGTGCCTTAATTATACTTAACCATATGATTAAGCTCCACAAGTATAGTTGAGAAGATAAAGATTGTCATGATTAGCTTTCACATCTTAGAACTAGTGTACTTAAGAATTTAAGGTTTGCAGAATTTGACTAGATTGCACATGAATGCTTGTGATTTTTATGATTGGACGTAGGGGTACCTCGACTGCTCATCATTTGTGCCATCACCAAAGATATTTTAGTTGCTATGTGTGCTATCTAGGATTTATCAAAAATTATTCAAAATCATTGGAAAAAATCCTAAAATCATATAATCTATTAAAATAACTACAACAATTTTAAAAAGCACACTACATTTTTATTTTCCAACACAAAATGTCTTCTTCTCACAATAGTGATTCACCATTAGAGTATAACAAAGTACATCAATAGGTGCGCCAACAATATAGAGTGGTATATGCTCATCCTGATGAGTATGTACCCAATTTCACCTTCATTCTACACCAAGATGAACAACTATGATGGTGCAACATTAAGGACAACATTTTGTTGCTACCTGATCAATCTATTCCTATGATGCTCCAACAAATGCTTATACAATTGGGTCTCTAGGGACTTCATGTTGAGTATGTTGTGCAAGATAGTGATGCTAGGGATTGTCATCCCACTGAGGCACAATGTCTAAGGGATCAACAATTAGAATAATGCTATGAATCTGCGAAGGGAAAATGATTCAGTGATTCCCCATATGTGTTGTACCAAAAAGATGATGAAGAACCCTTATCTAAGGATCTTTCATTTAGTGAAATTTCTCTCTTTTACTTCAGTGAAGAAGACCAAAACTAGAACTTGTAGTCTACAATCCATAATCTAGGTTCTGGCAAGAATGGATCCAATGACAAAGGGGGATCCAAGAAGGAGAGTTAGGCTAGGAATGTGAACAAGAAATAAGATTGTGATCATGTTCGTGATCATCAAGGAGGGGGTAGCAGGCACCATGATGGTGTTAGTCCTTCTTCCTCTTCTAGCTCCAACCACAACCACAAGGGATGCAGTCATAATGAAGGTGGTCAATGGGATTGATATGATCAAAGGGATCATCAGGCAAGTTAAGATTGGAGGTGCAAGCATTTAAGAGAGATCCACCACCATGAACGAAGAGATAGCAGAGGACATCATAGACACCAAAATCATAGCCTCAATGAGCCTTTTCTTACTACCTAGAGTATGCTAAACATGCAGAGGCAGTAAGAATTTCCACAAGGCACATTAAGGATAGTCAGATCAAGAGGCTAGACATGAATAATATCCCTAGGTTTGAAGGGGGATTTAACTCAAATCCACAAAATCATCTCCAATTTTCCATGATGCATGTACCTTTCAAAATATAGAAAATGAGTGGAAAAAGATTAATTTGTTCCCCAAGACACTCATTAAAGAAGCCAAAGACTGGTACCAATCCTTAGAACCAGAATCTATTAAGTAATGAAGTACAATTCTTGAATTATTTAATGAAAAGTATAAAATGTACTTCTGAGTGTCCAACTTGAGGAGGAAGATCCAAGGATGAAAACAAGAGATACATGAACCATTGGATGTCACCATGAACCAATAATGTTCCTTATTACGTAGATTTTTTGGCCATGGTTATTCTCAACTGAAGAAATGTCACCACATCATAGATGGGCTTCGATTAGAAATGAGGAGAACTCTTGGTATCTATTTCCAAGGGTAATTGTTAGAATTAAGATCCCATCAGATCCAAAGGTTGATTAAGTAGGCAACAAAAGAGAAAGGAGAATTAAGGAAATAAGAGAATGTAGAAGAGTACAATCATGATCCTTCCATTCGCAAGAGGGAGGTTCGATTTAGTGATAGTGAGGAAGAATCAGCACTTGATGAGGTGGTGAACTGGAAAAACCTAGTACTTCAAAAATTTACCTCTAAAATTTTGACAAAGGTTGATTAGTTATGAGACTCCATGAATAGCTTATTTCAAGTTATCCTAAAAATTGTTGAAGACCCAAAGAAAAAGGTAGTGGTTGTGATCGTAGGAGGCATAAGGAAGCTAAACATGCCAATCAAAGAGGTAAGGGAAAGATTGTTGCAATAGAAGAAGTTGCAAGAAGCGAATCTAATGATGATGGTGGATGTGACATCTACCATTATGAACATCCTAAGGAATGTTGCTCCATTATGTCGCATTTATAGAATTCTAGGATGTATGCTCTAAATCCACAACCAGCACAAAGGAAAACACCCAAAAGATTACCTTATCCTCAAGGAAATCCTAGGAAGTTCCATAAGCAACAACAATATTATCCAAGTGAAAATCCACCACAATCATACAGGCAGTATCAACAGTGGTAGTAACTGTAGTCATGGATGCTAGCACTACCAAAGCAACAATACCCTTACAAACAACCTAATCCATATGGGTATTATGTTTAGCAACCCCTATCTCCACATGACTCTTCCAATCATGTTTCTACTTTCCAACTTCACTGTTATCCTCTTGAGTATTATCAAACTCATTCTCCACATTCAAGAAGGGATACCACCTTTTATCCTTATCCTCCTATTATTACACATGTTCCTCCACCCTCAACATAGCTACCACCTACTCCATCTATGTAGGATGAACTTCCATCTCAATTGTAACAACGCAATGCCACCAAGGTCATTAATCTACAACCAGTTCATCAACTAAGTGGTTTCAACACTCAATCTAAGAAAAGACCTTTCTTTTGACCCAATAGTCTGGCTAAGCCCTCACATACACCTGCAGTTGGAAACCCTACTTCTCCATCTCCCTCTATATCAAATTTCTACAAGTTTCCTTCAAACCAAATACCACCTAGGATCCATATTATTATGCTTACTCATACCATATTTGATTGGATTCATGTTGGCAACCTTCCCAAGAAATTAGTTGATCCTGTAAGTCCTCGTATTTATTTTTAAATTTATGAGAACGAACCATGTAAAGCTCTTCTTGATTCAAGTTCTGGTGTCAACTTGATTTTTCATGAGATGTATATTACATAAAACCTACCTCCTCTCAAGAAATATCAAATTAAAATTGGCAGATATACATGATGCATCCATTTCTACATGTAAGCAATGTGCACTTTAAGTAGATATTCAAAAGTATTTGTATGTAGTTGTCAAAAAACAAGAGGGCACCTAGTTGCTAATCACTAATTTTGAAAGTAACACACTTTGCATCGAATCTATTGAAAGCCTACCATGTGCTTCTATCATAGGCATGGATGAACTAGAGCAAGTTCATCACCAACTCTTTGATAATGCAAATGATAATACCTATTGGGGAGAGTTGAAAATTCCTAAATATTTCAAGCAATAGCCCCTTGAATTAAAAATTTTACCTACTAGCATGGAATATGTATTCTTAAAAAAATGGAAAGCTAGTAATAATAAATGCAAATATTACTCTAGAATAGAAATGAATGTCATTGAATGTGGCTGAAAAATGGTTAGCAACCTTTGCTTGGTCATATCCTGAAGTCATAGAGATTGATCCTGGGATATGCCAGAATCATATCTACACTAGTCCAGCCATGAAACCAAAGAGATAGCCACAGACACAAGTGAATCCCAAACTTAAGAAGATTATCAAGGAGGAAATCAAACAACTCCTCAAGATGGGATTCATTTATCCCCTTGCAAATAATGAGTGGGTTAGCCCACTTGTGATTGTGCCAAAGAAAGGAGGCAAGTGGCAAGTCTGCATCAATTTTAAGCTATTGATTATGGTAACTTTCAAGAATCATTTTTTGTTGTCATTCATTGATTAGGTGTTAGACACAATATCTGAGCACTGCTTTTACAATTTTTTGGATGGTTATAGTGACTATAACCAAATCGAAATTGCACTAGTGAACCAGGACAAAACAAAATTCAAAAGTCCCTGGGTGACCTTTGTACATCGTAACATGCCTTTTGGACTTTACAATGCTCCTAGTACATTCCAAAACTTGGTCTTAAGATTTTTTTAGTAGAAAATTGGTAGTAAGGTAAAAGTATTTATGGATGACTTATCCACCTATAGAGCTACATTTGAGTAAGCCCTAGACTACCTTGAGCAAGTACTAAAAATATGTGTTGAAATAAATCTACAACTCAATTGGCAAAAGAGTCAGCTGATGGTCTAAGAGATCATTGTATTGGGGCATTGAATCTTACAAGTAGGAATTGATGTAGACCCTAAAAAAATAAGGGTCATCCAAGGAATTACTCACCAACCATAAACCATCAAAGATGTCTGGCCATTCCTTGGACACATTGGCTACTACCAGTGATTCATAGAGAATTTCTCTAAGATTCCAAAACTGTTGGTTGAGCTGACAAAGAAAGATGCTCCATTTCTCTGGACCAATGAAGGTGAAACAACATTCCAACAGCTAAATGAGAAACTTGTTGAAATCCCAATTATATAAGCACCCAATTAGTCCAAACCATTTCATGTTATGATGGATGCATCAAATTATGCTTTGGAAGTTGTGCTTATGTAGTTGAATGACAAGAAGCATCCATACTACATCCACTACGCTAGTTGATAGTGGTGTTTGTGCTAGAAAATTTTAGGCATTATGTGCTTGGATATAAAGTGTTTGTGCACACAGACCATAGTATGATCTGCTTCCTAATGAACAAGCTAATAGTGAACCCTCATGTCATACAGTGGCTAGTGATCTTACAAGAATTCCATATTACAATGGTAGATCAAAAGGAAAATAAGAATGTGGTCATTGACCACTTGTTTCAATTATGATGGGATAACAAATAGGAAGAGGATCCATTATCTAATCTATTTCCTGATGAACTCCTCTTTGTTAGGGCTATAATTGAACAATTTCCCACTAAGCCTAAATGATACAATGGCATTCTCACCTATCTTCTCACTCAAAAGATGCCATAAGGATTGGACCACTAAAAGAAATAAAAATTTCTTCACTAGGTAAAACACTTCATGAAATCAATGGGCACCTCTATAAGGTGTGTAGGCCTAGTTTGTTGTTGTGTCCCTAATGCTGATCAACTGCATGTTTTCTAGAATGCTCATGAGGATCCTTGTGGGGGCCACTATGCTAGGAAATGCATGTCCATTAAAATCCTAATGGTAGGATACTATTGGCCAATAATATTCAAGGATTCCCACCAATATGACCACTTTTGTGAATGCTACCAATGAGATGGTGGAATGATTACTCGAATGGAGAGACCTCAATAGTGGATTCAACCAAGTGAACCCTTCGACATCTGGAGCATTTATATCATGGGTCCCATCATGTCCATGTTAAAGGAAAGGTGTACATCATAGTTGTTGTTAACTATTGTACTAAATGGGCAGAAGTACCAACTATCATTAATTGTACATTTTCTATTACTACTCGATTTGTACAACAAAATGTTGTAAATAAGTTTGAAGTACCACGTGCATGAATCTCTAACAATGGAACCCACTTTACAATCATTTCCTTTCAAAAGCTTATGCAACACTTGGGGGTTGAATAGAAACTAACAACACCCTACCACCCCTAAGGCCATGGTCAAGCTAAGGTTACCAATAAGGAAATCACAAAGATCCTAATGAGAACTGTCAATAAATATAAGAAAGACTAGAGCACAAAACTCAATGATGCCCTTTGGGGCTACCACTCAACATGGAAACTTCCTATAGGCTATTCTCCCTATGAGCTTGTGTATGAAAAATTATGAACACTTCCTATTCAATACGAGCTCTATACGCTTTCAAAAACCTATGACCTCAACCTTAACTTAAGTCTAGCACAAAAAGAAAGATTAATGAATCTCAACTTTCTAGATGAAAATTAATTGGTGGCTCTATCATCTAATGAGTTACATAAGGCATTCAAAAAAAAGTGCTATGACCTTATAATTAGGAAAGTTAAATTTCAATTGGGACATAAGGTTCTCTACTAGAACCCCACACACATACCTCAACGAACTAAGTTCTAGATGTTGTGGAAAGAACCTTATATAATTTACAAAAATTTTCCTTTTGGGGCCATGATGATCTACAAACCTGAGAACCTAGATAAGAAGCAACTGGTCAACATACAAGTCAAACCTTTCCATGAGATTAAGCAAGCTAGTGCAACAAACACCTCATCAAATGGACAACCACACTCAATCTTTTGGATCTCCTCCTTTTAACATAGTTGTGGGATAGATGGCCATTCATGCTAACTATATAAGTAGCTCCTTAGTTTTTTGCATTTTTGTTTTACATGTTTTTGTTTTACACTTTGTTATTCTTACAACTTTTTATTTTATAGATTCTTTATTTTACACTTTTTTGTTTTTACATTATTAATTTTTCAAAAATAAATTTTACAAAAATATTAGTATGTTTTATTTTTCTTAAATATTTTATAATTTCTTGTATATTTTCCTTTATTTGAATGTGATTTTCTAATTTTTTTAAATAATAACATGCCTTATTGCCAACTAGGTACAATGTGTTTTGTTGATGTGGACATGTGTTATATGGTTATTTGATTGTTGGTGTCTGGATTCTAGCTTTCAATTTTGTTATGGATAACTAGGACATGGTTTTTTTTTCATGAAATAGGCAGTGAGTCCACAACATCCACCCATCCACAAACTCTATGGTTTTCCTTGTTCTAGAAATGTGCAATCCCTTTTTCATTAATAAACCATAATGAACTTATGACCTTGGTAGTTTTCAAATTTGGGAAAGATTCAAAGGTTTCAATGGGATGTGACTTCAAGGGGATTTGGTACTCTTTGTTCCTTTCTACTTACTTGGATGCATGTGTCTTTTCATGGATTTCTTACCATTTCATGTCAACCAATAACAAGAAGTTAAATAATTCTTTTCATGGTGTGGTTCCCATAAAAAAATAAAAAAAACCAATGAAAATTCAAAGCACACCCTTAGACAAAATAAATGGGCTACAAGCACTTGTTATGGGACTAGAAATACATGTTACCCATGCTTGAAGGTCCCCTCTAACTAAGGCCCTTCCTCACTTCCTACTTCTCTTTTCTTCTTTAATAAGAAATTGTGGTTGTTCTATGGGAGCACTCTTATGTCTCAAGGGATGAACTAGTCTTAGAATGGTGATGCAATGTTACTAAATGTGGTTAGTTTTGGTTTGGAGGAAGGATGGATTTTATCAAGTCATTTAACCACAAAATTCACAAGGGACTTCCTGTGACCTTAGTTGGGAACTTCATTCCACTCTCTTCATCAATCATCTATGTTTTCCATGTCTCACCTCATTGTTGGTTTTATGTTCTTGTTCGATGTCTTGGTTGGATGTGTCAAAATTCTTAGGTAGTTTCTTTTGGGCTTTTGTACTTAAGTTTTTATAACCATTAATCATCCATGGGGCTCATGGACTCCTTGGTTTGAATTCATGCAAGATCAATAAATGGCATGTGCCTACTTTAATACCTTTTGGTTGGGTTAGTTAAGTTCTATCCTGATGAGCCACAAGGTACCCCTATGCTCAGCCATATGAATACGAGCATTTCATGCACAATTCGATTGAATTCCAAGGACTAAGTGCCTATGCACCTTTGTGGAACAATAACAAGTTGGTTAATTGTTGTCTTCCCAAGCTTACTTGTATGTCACGGTTGTATGGTTAAGTAAGCTTAAGACATATGATTTTTATAGCTTTTATGTGTTTTATATCCTACTGTAGTAAGGAGGGGGACAGAGATAACTAAGTAACTAATCTAATTTAACTACTCATTAACTAAGTTCTAATTACTCCTAACACTAGTATCCGTTCCCACTTTCCATACATATCCTGAACTAGTGCAACGTTGCTGGGATTACCAAATGCTAATCATTACTGGGTTACCAAGCGCTACACGCATGCTCGAAGCAATCGTACTGAGTGTATTTAACTAAAAGAGTTGTAAGGTGAGAGAAATCATTAATCAACTAGGAAAGCATTAAATAATAATTAACGCTACTTAATCTATTCTGAATGCTACAAGGTTTATCATAAAATTTATCTTTATTGCCGTACACAAAGTGTGCTCAAGTACACAATGCTCGAATAAAGATTTGTTTACTCTATGACTCCTACTGCGGGCATGCAGAAATAATTCTAACTCTGGAGGGAAAAAATGGCAAGATTTCAACTAAGAAACTAATTGTCTAATGTGAAAACCTAGGGCACCACCTCTTATTTCTAGGTGAGGAGATAGGCCCCAATATCAGGTATTCAACATCGCATGGTTGGATCCAATATCGTGGACCCAATATCGCAAATGTGATATCACAGTCCCAATATTGTGGTTCATCATACCCCCATGACTGAATGAAAACTCATCCTCAAGTTTCTTACAAAATATTGGGAAGGTATGAGATTATTGACTAAATGACCATTAATGGTGGAATGGGGTGACAAACTCAATGTGCTCGATGAATGAATCAATAATGCAATACATGACAGCATTAGTGTTCATGACCATTGAGGTGAATACTGTACATAAATGACATCCAACCTTTATTTGGTAGCTAGAAGAGAAGGAGAGAGAAAAAGAATAAGGCTTGTTGCTACCGATGCCAAGATTGTGCCTTCCATTGTTTATCCATAGCCATGCCACCAATCTTGCTCCTTTCATAAATGCTCCAATTCCAATCCATCTTGAGTGTTTCTTCTAAGCCCAATCCATTGTTGTATGATCATCATTTGCACACACAACATAGTCACAAATGAGCGAGGTTAGATAAGCCACAATGCAATTGATACCTTGCCTTGATGTAAAGTGCATTGGCTGAGTTGTGGTTATGGCAAATATTGATTCTAGAGATTTAACATTAGTGACTGCCTAAGGTGTAGGGGTTAGGAAAAATTAAAAAATTTGTGCCAAGGCCCCCATGACTAAGAGAAAACCTCAGGTAGTGATAGGATGGAAAAAGATAAGGAATAAGAAAGATGGAGAAAAAGCAACAATGGCAACACCAATAAAATGGATGTCATGGTTGGGGATGAAACAAAAAAAATGTTGATTGCAGGAAACGTTTAAGGAAAATAAGTTAACAAATGCACCAAAAAGGAATGCTAGTGGGCCCTCCCCAAAGCAAGCTCATGCCCTTGATGCCCTAACAGACCCACAAACCAAAGAGTCCGTAGGCTCTAGGAATGTTATTTGGAAGCAAGATTTAAAAACTTACCCACAAGAATTAACCAAGGAAAAAGAATGCATCAACTAAGATACAGACTAATGATAAAACTGGCAATGAGGTGAAAAATGGAAAAGAAAGGTGGAGAAGAGAGAATGGAATCGAAACTCAAGAACAAGGTTGTGTAAAGTCCCTTGTGTGTGTTTTATGGTTAATGTGACCGAGTAGAACTCATTCCAAATCTAGGCTCAGCAAACCACATTCAGTGACCTCGCATCAACACATTTGACCAACATATCCTCTTGAAGCAACAAGAATGCCTCTACAAAAAGTCACCACCATTCCAGGGAGAGCAAGATGGAGAATCAAGAAGCAAGAAAGGGTCTTAGTTAGAGGGAACCTTCAAGCATAATTTAATGTCTTTCCAATGGCATAACCAATGCATGTAGTCAAAGTTTAGTATTGTGTCTAAGGGGTGTGCTTTGAATTTTCAAATTTTTTTTTTGCATGAGAACCACACCATGCAAAGACTTATTTTTATGCACTCAACTTCCAGATATTTGATGAATGGTAGAATGGTGGAAAACCCAAGGAAAAAGCATCTAAGCACTTAAGAGAATAGCCAGCACAACTGCATCGAATCCCCTTGAAGTCATACCCTTTTCATCCTTTAAGTCTTTCCTTAGTTTGAGAAATACCCAGCCACAACTTCATTAACAATTTTATTAGAGAAAGGGACTATATAGTTCCAAGCCATGGAAGACCATAGGATTTTATGGATGCATGAACAACGTGGACTCATTGCCTATTTAATCAAAAGAACCATACCTTAATATCAACATCATATTTCAAAGGTTAAACCCAAACATTAGCAATCAATATGGTATTATGCCACCATCATGAACACTTATTGGATGATGAACAAAATAAAGTAATCATACAAAGAAATGGTAAAAATATGAATGATGGTGTAAAACAAAAACAAGAAATATTAAAGAAATGTGCAAAATAAAAATGTGTAAAACAAAAATTTAGAAAAAATTGAGGGCCTTCAATGGTTAGAAAAGGTGGCCATCTCCCCCATGACTAAGTTGGAAGGAGGAGATCCTAAATAGTGAGCAGGGTTGCCCACCTACAGAGGTAGCATGTGTTCTAGCTATCCTAAACTCATGGAAAGTTTTTGTTTGTTGCATGTTATCTAATAGTCTCTTATCTAGGCTCTCAGGTTTATATATGGTCATTATCGTTGAAGGAAAAGTTGCATAGATAATGTAAGGTCCTTCCCATAGTGTTTGAAATTTGGTACATTGTGACACATGTGTGGGGTTCCAGTAGAGAACCTTATCTCCTAGCTGATACTTAACTTTCCTAATTTTTAGGTCATGACATTGTTTATTAAATGCCTTATGCAATTCATTAGATGACATGGCATTTAGTCAATTCTCTTCTAGCAAGTTAAGAGTCATCAATCTTTGTTTTTGTGCTAGATCAAGGTCAAGGTTGAGGTCACATGCTGTGGATAGTGTACAGAGCTCAGTTTGGATAGGGAGTGTTGGAATTTTTCCATACACTAACTCATAGGGAGAGTAGCCTATAGGGAGTTTTCATGTGGAGCAGTATGCCCAAAGAGCATCATTTAGTTTAGTGCTCCAGTCTTGCCTATACATCCTAATGGTTTTGGTCAGTATCTTAGTAATCTCCCTATTGGTGACCTCGGCTTGACCATTAGCTTGGGGGTGGTATGGTGTAGTCAATTTATGCTCAACCCCTAAGCATTGCATTAACTTCTAAAAAGTTGCACCTGTGAAGTGTGTACCATTGTCTGAAATAAGTGCACATGGTACACCAAACCTATTAACAACTTATTGTTGAACAAATTGTGCAACTGTAGATGATGTGCAATCTTTAATGGTAGTTGCTTCAACCCATTTTGTTAAGTAGTCTATGGAAACTATGATGTAAGCTTTTCTATTAGACATTGGTGTAATGGGCCCCATGAAATCAATTCCCCAAATGTCGAAGGGTTCTAACTATTGAATCCATTATTGTGGATCCTCCATTCTAGTAGTCATTCCCCCATCATGTTGACAGCACTCACAAGATTGGACAAATTGATCGGTGTCCTAGAACAAGGTAGGCCAATAATACCCTACAAGAGAGATCTTGATGGCCATTCATCTCCTAGCATAATGACCCCCACAAGGGCCCTCATAAGCATCTTGGAGAACTCTCAGTTGATCTCTATTGGGAACACACCATCGAACCAAGCCATTCAGACATACTTTGTAAAGTTATCCATTGATCTCCATAAAGTACTTAGCTCTATGAAGAAACTATTTTTTTCTTCTTAAGGTCTAACTCTTGTGGTGTTTGTTTGGTAAGGAGATAGGTAAGAATGCTACTATACCAACTTGTCTCCATGGGTGATTGGTTATTCACTACACCAGTAAAGAAAAATTCATCAAGGAAATGATTGAAAATTGGATACTCATCCTCTTTATTGTCCTAGCGTAATTGAGATAAATGATTGGTAACTACATTCTCGGTGCCTTTACGATTGATCATCGTTAAATCGAACTCTTGTAGGATTACAAGTCATCGTATAATATGGGGGCTTACCACTGGTTTATTCATGAGGAACCAGATTGCACTATGATCTGTGTGTATGAATACTTTGTATCCTAATACATAGTGTCTAAACTTTTCTAGTGCAAACACTATAGCCATTAATTATTTTTCTATAGTAGTGTAGTTAAGTTGTGCACCAGTGATACTTTTACTTGCATAGTGGATGTAATAAGGATGTTTCTGGTCATCTAACTATGTAAGTATGGCTCCTAAGGCATAGTTGGACACATCAGTCATGACATGGAATGGTTTGGACCAGTCGGGAGCTTGTAGAATGGGTGTTTCTACCAGCTTCTATTTTAGAGTTTGGAAAGCTAGTTTGCATTCCCTAGTCCACTCGAAGGGTGTCCTTTTTCATTAGCTTTACCAATGGTTTTGCAATATTTGAAAAGTTCTCTATGAATCTCCTATAGTAGCCAGTGTGTCCAAGGAATAACCGAATGTCTTTGACAATTTTTGGTTGATGAGTAATTCCTTGGATGACTTTGATTTTCTCAGGGTCTACCTCTATCCTTGTACATGAGATTTTATGCCCAAGTACTACGCCTTCTTGAACCATCAAATGGATTTTTTGCTAGTTGAGCCTCAAATTAGTTTCTACACAACTTTTCAGCACTTGCTCTAACCAATCCAAGGCTTGATCAAAGTTTGCTCCATAAGTGGAGAAGTCATCCATAAAGACTTCCATACCATTTCCTATCTGCTGTTGGAATATGCTTAGAACTAAGCATTGAAACATTGCATGGGCATTGCACAAGCCAAATGACATTTTTTTTTTGTATGCAAACGTTCCCCAAGGACTAGTGAACATAGTTTTGGCTTGGTCTTCTAGGGCTATTTTTATTTGTTTGTATCCGCTATATCCATCCAAAAAACTATAATAGTGATGCCCTGCAATTGTGTCTAAGACTTGGTCAACAAATGACAATGGAAAGTGATCCTTGAATGTTTTCATGTTTAGTAGCCTAAAATCTATGCACACCCTCCATTTGCCTCCCTTTTTAGGCATGATTACTAAGGGGCTAACCCATTCACTATCAACAATGGGGTATGTGAACCTAGCCTTTATAAGTTGTTTGATTTCTTCTTTTACTACTTGCTTCAACTTTGGGTTCAATCGCCTCTATGGTTGTTTCCAAGGCTTCATGGAGGAGTCAGTGTAAATCCTATGTTGGCATATCCTAGGATCTATTCCAATTAATTCTGGATATGATTAGGCAAAGGCTTTTGACCACTTGTTTATTACCTTTAGCAAACTCTCTTTTTGTTATAGAGTAAGTTTTGCATTGATGATTACCAATTTTCCATTCTTAAGGAACATGTACTCCATACCAATGGGCAATGGTTTTACCTCTAGGGGCTCCTATTTAAATTTCTTAGGAATTTCCAACTTCCCCTAGTTGATGTTTTCGAGGTTAGGACTTGGAAGTGAGCGGTGGACTTGCTCTAATGCATCTATGCTATCTATGTAAGTGCAAGTCAAACACTCAGTTAGTTTCATGTATATAAGTGAGCTGCTTTCTTGATCAGCTATCAGCCACTAGGCATCTTCTTGTCATGTGGTTGTTGCATATAGGTACCTTTGTATATTGTTCACTTGTGCACACTGATTTCATGCAGCCAATGTTAAACTTTGCACAACCCATGATCTCTGCACACAATTACACCCTGTGTCACTGTATGCGATGCATGGAACTTTCTTCTTCTTGATCTTTTTGAAATTATTTTTCTTAGATATTTCTAGGAAAATATCATAGATTCCTAGGAATGCATTGTTAGTGCTCAGCCATGCCCTTCCCATTATGATTGGGAAGTCTCCCTTATTTTTGTTCACTTGAATCACTAGGAAGTGAACTAGATATGACCATCCACAAACAATGGTAATAATGTCCTCCACTAATCCCAAGGGAATAGTGATGGACTAGTCAACCAACTCTAAATGGATGTTGCTCTTTTTTAATGGAGGCAGGTTCCAAGCCTTGTACATTTCTTGGAATATTAGGTTGACATCAAAACCTGAATCCAAAAGAGCTTTGCATGGCTCACTCCTAGTGATTTGTAGATATATTAGGGGACTTCCAAGATCAAATAATTTCTTGGGAAGGTGGCTAGCTTTGATCCAATCAGTAATGACATGTGTTAACATGATTGTATGCATTGAATGCGATGTTAGGCTCGAAGGGAGCTCTGAAGCTTTGTTTGATATGGAGACATCCAAAGACTCAACCGCTTGTGGTTGCAAAGGCTTGGTTGGACTGTTGGTTCTAAAGAAAGGTCTTTTCTTCATATGGTTGTCAGAACCAATAGTAGGTTGAGGATTAAAATCCCTTGTGGCATTGCATTGTTGTGGTTGAGTAGGGAGTTCACCTTGCATTGCTAGAGCAAGTGGTAATGGAGCTATTGGTGGGAGAGATGTGACCAGATTTGAAGAATGGTACACTTGTGGAATATCACCCCTAGGAGAGGGAGTCCTATAGTACTCATGGGCTTGGTAGTGATGTTGAGGAGTAACATGACCAACAGAGTCACGTGGAGAGATTTGATGTTGCACATAATATCCATATGGGTCAGGTTTCCGGTAAGGATATTGTTGCCTTGGTGGTGGCATTCCCCATGATTATGAGTGCTACCACTGTTGATGTTGCTCAATTGGTTGTGGTGGAGTTCCACTTGGATAATATGTTAAAGGTTGGTGAAACTACCTTGGGTTACCTTGGGGATAAGGTAACCGTCGGGATGTTTGCCATTTATTTAATTATGGATTAAGTGCATACACCCCAGACTCCTACAGATGTGAGATCACAGGGAAACATCCCTTAGGATGGTTGTATTGACATATTTCGCATCCACTATCATCATCTATATCTAAGTCCAAAACCTCTTCAATAATAGCAACTTTTCCCTTACCCTTGTTACATGCATTTTCTTCTTCTCTCTTTTTTCTTTTGCCACGATCACTACCTCGCTCTCTAGACTCCTCTACTATTTTGAGAACAGTTTGAAACCTACTATCCAAGGAGTTCCACATTTAATCTACCTTTGCTGATACTTCTAATGTTAACTTTTGGATAGGCAAGGTTTTCCTATTCATCATCTCTTCGAGTGGTGACTCTTCCTCATCCTCACAAAATCTTACTTACTTCTTTCAGAGGGAAGGATCTTGGTTATATTCTTCCACACTTTCTCTCTTTCGTAGCTCACCTTCTTCCTTAGAAACTTACTCTAGTAATCTATGAATTTGATGGAACCTAAGCTTGGATAACCTTCCTTGGGCATAAGTCCCAAGGGTTCTTCTCATTTCATGCCTAAGCCCATCTACGAGATGGTGTAGCTGATCCTACTGCAAATAACCATGGCTAGGACAACAATGTCATAGTGCATAATAGTGGCCCATGGTAGCATCCAAGGGTTCATGACTTCCTTGTTTCAATCCTTGGATTTGCTTTTGCAAGTTAAACACCCAGGATTATGTTTTGTACTTATCATTGAACAATTCTAACATAGTACTCCACCTACGAATCGATTGCGGTTCTAAGGACCAGTACTAGCTTTTAGCTTCTTCTACTAGTGTCTGTGGGAACAACTTAAGTTTTTGCCACTCATTCTCTATGTTTTGCAAGGAACACGCATCATGAAATGCTTGTAAGTGATTTTGAGGATCAGCATTATATCCTCCTTCAAATCATGGGATATTATTCATATTTAACCTCTTGATCCTACTATCACTTTGGTTCCTTGTTGGAACTCTCACAGCCTCAGTTATGTCTAGCATGCTTCAAGTAGTGATTAGGGGTTCATCATGATCATATCATTCATGGCATCTATGATGCCTACACTATTCCCTACTCACCCTTCTTCTATGTCATGATTCCCTAGAGTGCCCTCATCCTCTGTCTTGGCTGTTTCATCTGTGACTTCTACTTTGCTTGCCCTTATTATCATGATCTTTTTCTCTATGGCTACATCCAAACACTGAAGGAGAGGGTGAAGGAGATGATGAAGGTGAAGAAGAAGGAGAACCACCATCATAATGGTGTCTACTACCTTCTCTTCAGTGGTCTCTGCCTTAATCGTGATTGGGATCAGAATGCCCACCTTTGTCATGTGTCCTTGTTCCTTTTTCGAACACTTTGTGTCTATTGGTATTATCACCAGGGTTATGAATAGTAGAATGAAGGTTCTGATACACAACCCCTTGGCCAAAGTTAAGGGGAGGAACATTGTTATGTGGGTGACTACCTAAGGCAAGTTCATCACCCTTAATTTCACTTAAAACATGGGGGGCATCCTTGGACCATTTTCCCTTCAAAGACTTATGGTGTCTCTCCTATTGCAAATCCCTTTGATGTTGCACCTCTATGGGATGATAGTCTCTCAAATTAGAGTCCTACACAACATATTCTGTGTGTAAGTGATGCATGCCTATTCGTGCGAGAGCACGAAGAAGCATTCTTGGGACTGAATAGTTAGGAGGTAACACTATGTTACCTTCCAAGTCATGCCAATGCAGTTGTTCATCTTAATGAAGAATAAAGGTGAAGTCAGACACATATTCATTAGGATGAATATATACCACACGAAACTGTTGAGGGATTGGCGAATCAATGTCATGTGTATTATGCCGTCGATTGCTTCTTGTGTTAGTCCTAGGTAGTGAAGTGCTTTTGTGCGAAGAAGAAGACATTTTGTCTTATTTAGTGTGCAATGTACTATTATCTTTTCCTTAAAAAACCCTAAGGGTTCATTTCAATGATGTGAATGATTGCCTAAGTCCTACTTAGTGCACAAACAACTAAGACCGTGGCAACAGTGCCAATGATGAGCAGCAAGGTACCCCTACGTTCAACCATACGAATATGAGCATTTCACACATGATTCGGTCGAATTTCAAGGACTAAGTGCCTATGCACCTTTGTGGAACAATAACAGGTTGGTTAATGATTATCTTCCCAAGCTTACTTATATGTCACGGTTGTATGGTTAAGTAAGCTTGAGGCATATGATTTTTATAGCTTTTATGTGTTTTATATCCTGCACTAGTAAGGAGGGGGAGAAAGATAACTAAGTAACTAATCTAATTTAACTACTCATCAGCTAAGTTTTAATTACTCCTAACACCAGTATCCATTCCCACTTGTTGTATACATCCTGAACCAATGCAACACTACTGGGATTACCAAATGCTAATCATTACTAGGTTACTAAGCACTACATGCATGCTCAAAGCGGTTGTACTGAGTGTATTTAACTAAGAGAGTTGTAGGGTGACAGAAATCATTAATCAACTAGGAAAGTATTAAATAATAATTAACGCTAATTAATCTATTCTGAATGTTGCAAGGTTTATCATAAAGTTCATATTTATTGCCGTACACAAAGTGTGCTCAAGTACACAATGCTCAAATAAAGATCCGTTCACTCTATGACTCCTATTGTGGGCACACATAAATAATTCTAACTCTAGATGGAAAAAATGGCAAGAGTTTAGCTAAGGAACTAACTGTCTATTGTGAACACCAAGGGTGCCACCCCTTATTTATAGGTGAGGAGACATGCCCCAATATCGGGTATCCAACATCACATGGTTGGATCCAATATTGCAGATCCGATATCGTGGTCTAATATCGTGGTTCATCATATCCTTAGACATTCTCACAATCAAATCCTTTTGCATGCCCCTTCAACAACATCCAATTCTATGCATCTTCACAACATTTTTTTAATGAAATTCTTTTTTTATTATTGTGAATTCTTAAACCCTCTTCAAGCATTTCATTGCATTGGAATTTTTAGAATTTAACAATGGACCTCTTATCCATTTCATCCTATTTTCAATCTTCCTACTCACACTATTAAAAGAATCAATCCACCATAATCACAACCTAGCCAAGTGTAACTACTAACAAAACAAGGTACATAAAAGCTATATGTTACACATTGCACATTGATGCATGATTTTATTATGGTTGTAGTGGGAAGCATGGACTGGAAGCAAGATTGTCCTCACCAAGAAAGATGCAACAACATCATGTGACAAGGACTATTCATGATCATTGGATCTTCTCCCTGGCTCTTCAGCTACCAGAGAAGTTGGATCTTAGTTTTGTCTAGGGTGTTCACTTCTCTTATCATGAACATTCAATTTTGTAAAATATTGTAAATTTGTACACTTGAGCACTTAGAATTTTTCTATTCCATCTGAGTCAAGTTTCCATGTCAATAAATAATCCCATATCTTCCCAATATTTTGTAAGAAACTTATTCTTCATTTTGTTCACTTGAGGACAAGCTTTCATTCCATCATGGGGGTATTATGAAAAATTTTTTGTTGGGCTCCGATATCGAAGCTATGATGTCCAATACCCAATATGAGGCCCAAAGATGTGATGTCAAATATCTGATATCACGAGGTATGCCCTAGCCTATAAATATAGCACTTGCACACATAGTTTCCATATACCTTTTTTCATAACATAGTAGAGCTCTTACAGTTTGGTTTGTCCAAAGTTATAATATTTTCCAAAGTGCCTATCGCAGGAGTCATTGAGTGTACGGATCTTTATTCAAGCACTATTATACTTGAGCACAACAGTATGTGTGATGATAAAGATGAGCTTTTTGATCAAACCTTGTAGCACCTTGGCTAGCTTAAACATTTTATTTATGCACTTAATGTTTATGCAATCTCCTTTAATGATCCCAAGTAATTAATCTAAGTATGCTAGTTCAATTAAATAGAAGTTAATTAAGCACATAAGTACGACCACTTCGAGCATGCATATGACTCTTGGTAATCCTAGCAATGCTTAGCGTTTCATGACCTAGCAAAATTAATGTTTAGCATGTGCATGGAAAGTGGGATTAGATACTTATGTTAGGATAGTGAGTTACTAATTAGTAATTAGATTAGTTAAATTGGTTCACTAATTAAGTTTCAACTTGTTCTTACTTGTAGACAAATAAAATATAAAATAATAAAAATCATGTGCCTCAATTATACTTAACCATACAATTAAGCTCCGTAAGTATGGTTGAGAAGATAACGATTATCACAATTAGATTTCACATCTTAGAACTAATGTACTTAAGAACTTAAGGTTTGCAAAATTCAACCAAATCACACATGAATCGCTCATCAATTATGAATTTTTGAGCTTAATAATGGATCTTTCATCGACCTTAGATGGGAAATATGGGTTTGAAAATTTTGTACATTTGTTTGATAAAAAGAATAAGGTGCACATGCATAATAAAAAGGTATTGCTAAAAATGAAAAAGCCAATTTCATGGTGCATAGTACATAGAAACATAAATGGTGTTAGATGCTAGGATGGTGGAGAATGAGAATTAGATCTAGTGTTTATCTATAAAACTACAAGGATTGTGCTTATTGTTAATCTATGGCCAGAATTAGGATTGGTTGATGGTGTGTTAGGATTCATTAAGAAAATAATTCATGGTCCCCATTTCAAACCTTCATAGATACCATCATGTGTTATCATTGATTTTTACTATTACATCAAAATATCGTATGATCACAAACATCCTCAACAAGATCCATTCCACTAATCATATGTAGAAAATCTCACCAAATACCATTAAGATTAATATGGGTTTTAACTATACAAGAGTCTCAGAAAATGACCTTGGTGAAAGATGTGTAGATATTGGTAGTAAAGAAACAATAGATCTAATTTTGTAGCACTATCTAGAGTAAATTATATTAATAGTTTGAAGATATTCCCTCAAATTTCTAGAGAAAGATACATAGAAATATCAAAGGCTTCTTATCTTTAAAGTAGATTAAATGAAGAGTAGCACATTAAATCTAATGAAGAATGATTTTACAATTATTCTAATCATGCATTTTTACTATTTTGGATGTCAAAACATTTACCCTTATGCATTTTTTCAATTATGCAAGTTTCAACATTGATCAATTGTGGTGTATTTTAACATGTTTTTAATTGTTAAACAATAGATTGTATGATCTTACAAGTTACTCTATTTTTTATTTACAATTTTATGAACTATTTATAACTTTAGAAAAAAAATCTATAACTTAACAACTACCTTTGAAAAATTATATTGAAATAATGTATAACTATAGATAAAATCTTTTTAACTTTATGTTTAAATGATCACATTAGTGATGACTAGCAATCACTAGCTATATATATATATATATATATATATATATTGGTTGAGTTAAATATTTCATGACTTTTGGACAAATAACAAGATTTGTATATCAAATTTTTCATAATGACAAGATCAAGAAAAAAAATATTGGCATCATTTATTGTATGCTCTCACTTGGCCGAACTTGCAATGCCTATTAGAGCATACACAAGAGAACAATTTGGCCAAGAGTGAGAACATATGATAAATGATGCAAATATTTCTTTCTTGATCCTATCATTATGAAAAATTTGATATATAAATTTTGTTATTTGTCCAAAATTCATAAAATATTTGACTTAAATACCTTTTTTTGGAAAAAAATAAGCAAAATTGTATTCCCAAAAAAGAATGCTATACATCCATACAGCGCAGGCTAGAGCTGCTGGCCCCACATCGACTAGGAACATTAGCCCTGAATCCCCCACGAACCACCACGCCTTGGGCATCCTCGCCAACGGGCCTTCGGTCCCATCCCTAACCATTAACCAAAGCGCATTCCCAAATGGGACCCCTCCCGGGTGTTTCCCCCCCCCCCCCCAATTAGCTTTTGGGGGATTTGTTGTTGGAGTTTCGATTCTGTTCAACTGTTTGCGGTCTCGGAACCGGCTCCCCTGGCCTACCACCAGGCACCGTCTATTTTCCTCTATTAACTAGGCAATGCCTGTCATATGGTCTCTGATAACGTCTTCAATCCAAAGCAGCGTCTAGATGCGTGACTATGGGGGAAGTGGTAGACTGTCAGGACGTTGCCCCCTGACTTTGTCTCTAGGGCTATCATTTGTCTCCAGCTCCTCACCCTCCAGGACCTACCCCAGCCTATCCCGCCTACCTTGAGCATCCTGGAGGACCCTGGGGGCATAATCGAGGCCCTGTTCATGGTCATAGTACCCTCCTCCTAGTTATCGTGCCTCCTCCATTTCCGTTGCTACCCCTACGGTCGGATGAGGCAACAGTTGAAGCAGCGGGACCAGGTCCCAGCAAAGAGCTCGGATCACCCCTGGGTATTTGCCTAGGCGCCACCTTTGTAGAGACTCCCAGAGGAAAAGCTGAAGGTTTATGGGAGTCTCGACATGCATGTTCTGGAGGAACCTGAAGTGCACCCCATTCAGCTTGTGGTGTAAGCCTAACTGAATAAAGCACCGTTCCACCAACTCTGCCGCAACCCACCAATCAAGCTGGAGGGCCGTCCCCTGTATGTGGCTGCTTGTCATCCTGGGGATGAGGCCCCAAAAGAATTCTACCATCGTGGTGTGTGATCCCGCGACCGAGGGAATATGGTCCCCCCTGGCGGGTGCTCCAATCGCAGCAACCACAGCATCGACAGTGACCAAGATTTGGTGCCCCCAGAACATAATAACCTCTCCCCCCCAGTTCACATAGAACGGTTGGGTATCCATATCCAAGTTGACCGCAATGCATTATATACATTATTACTTGTAAACGAAGAAGATTCTCTTGGCTAAATTATAGATATATATTATAAATATATAACTTAGCTAATTTTAAGATTCAAATATACATTTCCACCACACCCTACACCTTAGCCCAAATAAGGGAACATTTTTTTATAAGCTATATATTCAATCTAATTAATATTTTTGTAATACCAGTCAAAATATTTGTAGAAGTTTCCATTTTATCTGGTTTCTTTATTTTTTTTCGAAAAAAATCGGGTGAATTTGTATTCCCAAAAAAAGAGCTATACATCTGTACAGTGTGGGCCAGGTCCGTTGGCCCCACACTAGCCAAGAACAAAACCCCAGAAATCCCCAAGGCCCTTCCCCACCGCGAGCATCCTTGCAGCAGTCAGCCATCCTCATCCCGATCATTAATCAGAGCGCATTCCCTAATTGGGCTTCCCCCAGGAGTCTCCT
>MNCI01011336.1:669704-719303 GCA_015680685.1 Gnetum montanum | reverse complement strand
CCCCCCCCCCCCCCCCCCCCCCGACTAACTTTTGGGGGGGTTGTGCCTGGACTGACGGTTCTCTTTAACTGTTTGCGGGCTAGGACCTGGCTGCCCCTGGCCGACCATGAGGTGGCGTCAATTTTCCTCAATTATCTAGGCAATGCCCATCATATGGTCCTTGATGACACCTTTGATCCAAAGCAGCATCTGGATTGCGACTGTGTAGGGGATGGCCGGTGCTTCCCCTCGATGTTGCCTATGGTACATTCTTTTATCATTGGCGCCTCACCCTCCAGGGTCTATCTTAGTCAGTCCCGTTCTTGGATGATGCCAGGAGGATAATCACAGTGCTATTTCCAGCCATAGTGACCCCCACACCGCACCCATGCCTCTTCCTCTTGTGCTGCTACCTCAACTCTGGATAGTTCGTTGGTTGCATCGGCAGGACTAGGGTACTAGCCAACCACAGGGCCCGTATCACCCCCGGATGTCTGCCTAGATGTCATCACCGTAGAGACTCCTAGAGGAACAGCGGGAGGTTGATGGGAGTCTCATCACGCATGCATTATAGGAACCTAAAGTGCACCCCGTTCAGTTTCTGGTGCGATCCTGAGTGTATGAAGCATTACTCTACCAACTCTACCGTTGCCCTCCAGTCAGGTGAGAGGGTCGTCCCCCTGATGTGTCTACTAACCATCTTGGGGATGGGGCCCTGGAAAAAATCTGCAATTGCCTCGTGCAAACCAATGACCGAGGGAATATGAACACCTCTGATGGGTGATCCGATCGCGGCAGCAACCGACTCAACTATGATCAGAATCTGGCACCCCCTGAAAATAGTAGCCTCTTCGCCATAATTCGTGTAGAAGGATTTGGTGTCCATCTCTGGGTCAACTGCCATTCTGGGCAAAATTTGCGTCCACCTCATGCAAGAGATCCAGCACCAAAGATCTGATTGACGTTGGAGGGTTGTAACAGGTGGCTCGAGGTGGATGTGCGGATCCATTGTCGTAGTAATTTCGTGCTAGAGTTTTCAGAACCTATCGGTCAACACAGCCATAAGAGGGAGGCCCACCCCTTTGAAGATGCGGTCGTTCCTAGCCCGCCACAGGTTCCATAGCGTTGCCAGCGTCAGCAAATTACCAGAGAACTTTGGTAAATGAAGGCTAGCCTTTTGCCATAATTGTCTGGTCACGTGGCACTCGTGCACAAATTGCTGCAGCGTTTTCGTGTGTTGATTACATAGGGGACAATGGTTACTAATTGGTAGGCCACATGTCTGCAGGATGGCCCAAACAGGGAGAGCATGGTGGAGAATCAGCCACCCAAACATTTTAATTTTTTTTCGTAGAATGCCCTTCCATAGCCACATCCACCGTGGATCGATCATGAACTGTCTCTGGAGGAGCTATCGAGCGTGTAGCGTGATCTCATTTTCATGGTCCAGAAACCTTATGTGTGTGCATAACTACTGCCACACTTGAGAGTCAGAGTTGGCCACCGCCCAGGGGCTCTATTTCTGTCGTAGGATTTGCGCCCATAAGGAGGGGTCATCATTCATTGTTAAAAGTCACCGAAGAAGTCTTTGTCTTCCCAAGGCTGCTTCAATAGTGAAAGGAAGTATGTCCACCCCCCNCCCCCCCCCCCCCCCCCACCCCGCAGAGCGAGGATGCACAGTCTTCTCCCATGCCACCAGGTGCATCTTTTTCCCTCCCTTGCCTCCTGACCACACAAAGTCCCAAATAATCGTATCGATCTTTTTGGTGACTGTGGAGGGCAGGGAGGCCATCAAGGTAGAAAACCTTACCATGGCCCCCACATTGGTAGATGCCAACATGATTTTCCCTTTGTAGGATAGGAAGGTATTCGTCCAGTGGGTCGTGCATTTCTAGATTTTCATAATGAGAGCCTGCCAGGTTTGCAGTCTGTGCCAGTTGTGGATGGGGATGCCCAGGTATTTATCTTCCACCTCCCTAGGTAGGATCCCTAGGATCTAAATGACCTTGTTGCATACTGTAGGATGGGTGTGTGTGAAATATAATGCATATTTCCCTAGGTTGGATGCTAGTCCCACTTCACGTTGCATTCTATTCAGTGCCCTCATTAATGCCCTGGCCTGTGACATGGTGGCCCTGGTGAAGATCATGGTGTCCTCTGCGTAATGGGCTGTTAGACATGGGATGCCATGCATGTTCAACCCCTGGACGCCTTCCTCAGCACAGTACATTTGTAGGAGGTCCATCATCATCAGGAAAAGGAGCGGCAAGAGAGGGTCACCTTGTCATAGCCTGCATCCAATCCTGTGAAAGCCCCACAGGTGACCATCTATATCCAACGAGTACCGTCCTTCCCATTGAATCTGCAAGCATAGCTCCATGAAAGCCTTGTCGAAGCCTTTCACTTGCAGGACCGTCCTCAGGGCGGCCCAGCTCACAGAATCGTCGGCCTTGGTTATGTCAATTTTGATGTAGAGGCCCAGTAATTTAGTGGCCTGAAGGGAGTGCTGAATTTTCTAGAGTAGCAGTACTTGGTCTTGAAGATGATGGCCCTTCATAAAAGTAGCCTGATTTTTCCCCATGAGTTGTGGCATGAGGGGCCATAGCCTGGCAACCAGCATCTGATAAAATAAACGTAGAAATGAGTTGCAGACTCCAATAGAACGAAAATGTCCTGGGGATGTGGGATTCTCCATCTTTGGTAGCAGGACCATGTGGGAGCAATTGATTTCTTTGCGAACCTGTCGCCATGTCAGCATGGAATTAAAAGCATCTAGCAAGTTTTCCCCCAACACGTCCTCGAATTCTTTAAAGAATTTGATGGGCCACCCATCTGGCCCCGGGGCCTTATCTACCGACATGTCGTGAAGCGCGATTCGAAGCTCCTGGCGCGAGAAAGGTTGCAGAAGCCACAGGTTGTCAACCAGGTTTAAAATTTTCTGCAACAGCACAGAAATGGGGTCCATTGGCTACCAATTTTGGACCTGTTGCCAGTACTATAGTAGTCTGGTTGCCCCAGAATGTGGGTGCGGTTGTTCTCCGTGTATGAGGCATTGCATCATTCATTGGCAGGTGTCACGATGTGCCTTCACCGCTACAAAAAATAATTTCGTGTGCCAATCCCCTACCCTTAGCCACTACACATGGGCCCATTGGTGCCAATACTCTTCCTCTTCACATTGCAGAAGTTACAGCTTGGCCAGGAGGACAAGTTCCTTGCGTGTGTGATTAGCCCCTTGCTCCTGTTGCGTTTGAATTTCCTACAGTTTGGTCTAGATCTAAATTCGGTATCCTTTGAAACTATATTTTTCTATTTATTTTGGCTTTTGAGGGTCTTTAACCCATTTTTAAGAAAATCGCACGGATCCACTAAGGTCGTATATCCCTGCCAGATGTCCTAAACCAATTCGCCCAACCATGGCTTATGTAGCCAAGTGCGTTCTAACCGGAACAGGTGTGGGGCCTGAAACATGTCTTGATCTAGCTGGCAGAGGATGGGGCGGTGATCTAAGGCCATCTGAACAACTCTGTATGCATGGATTTCCCACTCAGTCAATAGCGCCTTATTGACCCACACCCGGTCAATCCAGGATCGGACCCATGTCGCACCCTGTTTGTGATTGCTCCAAGTGTATGTGCACCCTGCGATTTCCATGTCGGTGAGACCAATACGCTGTAACAGCGCAAGAAATTTGAAGGTCCCTAGGGGCTCCGCCAGACTGTCTCCGATCTTCTCCCAGCTGTAGAGCCTTTGGTTGAAGTCATCGATCAGCAACCAGCCAGCGTTATTGGGGATAAGCCCCGCGACCCGAGATAGCTCCTGAAGGCGATCCTACCACCCCTGGGCGCAGTAGATGTTGGTTACCCACACGTCTAGCCCCAAAAAGTGCACCGTGATGCACCAATCGGATGTGTCTAAGACATAGGAGTCCACCTTGGTGAGGATCACGAGGCCTCCCACCCATCCCCTGCTGGGTGCCAGGTGACTGTGCCAACTCGGCCATTGTAAAACATGAGCTTCCATCTGCTGAAGTTTCATCTCTTATAGACACACAATATCACAGCCCTCATCACGCACCATACATTGTAGGGTATGCTATTTATATGGGATACCCTGGCCCCTGCAGTTCCATGAGAGGACCTTCATGGAGATGCATGTCGGTTGTAAACCTCCTGGAGTGTGGGCTACACTCCCAAATCGACGAATAGCTGCATAGCCTTGTGTCGGTGGGTGCTGTTGTCTGAGCATCCAACCTTGGCTGCTGGATGGGATACCACCATTCCCTGTTCGCATAGTATCCCCTTTCCCTCGAGAGGGGTTTTGGGCCGTGTCGAACCTTGGCTAGTGTTAATCCAGCCTATTACCGGCGACAGAGATAGGCTCCCCTGGAAGGGCCCTCCCCCCCAAAAGTAGGGGTGCAAGGTAACCCATAACAGCCCTGCTTTGACTCGGTCCTTGTCTGGATGCTCATCTTCTGGGTGCCCGCAGGGGCCAGAGCACCAGCCCCTATCAGCACGTTATAATAGGGCTTACTTGCCATACTTGGTTTGGCTTCTCATCTAGCCTCTGACTGCCCTTCCCCACGTGTGTCCTCCGTTGATCTTTCCTGCAACTCTCTGGGACTGGGAAGTGATCGGCCATTAGCCTTGATCTTACCCTGAGTCCCACCAGCAAGTGGGGGCTGCTCCCAGTGGAGAGGTCCCCCCCCAGCATGCCTAGTCCCACCATTGGGCACCTGTGATTTCTTGTTGGCCACTCGGCCTTTTTTTCCTATGAGATACCACTCGTCATCCATTGCAGATGTGTTACGGTCGTGATGGGCCCGATCGCCCCCCGTCCGAGCATCCATCACCGGGGGTTGGGCCACCATCGACAGGTTTTCGAATTGGAATCAAACCCTCTCCTCGCCTAGGTCCATGTGTAGTACCAGCTCCTCGACTGGCTCCATAGATTGAAGGGGCCACCACACGCAGAACCGCATGAATCCCAGGCGATCCATTACTGCGGTGAACTGGTCGAACTTGATAAACTCGCTGAACAACTCGGTAAGTGATTGTAGGAACTTTGTCGACCAGTATTCAAGGCAAAGGCTATGCAGCCTCACCCAAACAGGTGCCCATTCAAACAGCATCGAGTCCTGGTGTGCCCCAGGACACCAGGGTGCCAAAGCTAATCCTTGTGCCCCGTAAAACCAAGGTCCCCCCACCAGTATTCGCTCTCGTTCCTCCAGCAAGGTGAAACAGAATAGGAGGCAGTCATCCGCTAGGCTTTTAATCATCACTGTGTCCAACCCCCACACTACCCGGGTCTAGCGCCAAATCAGATCCATGCGTGGTTGCACCCCTTCCGACACAAATTTTCCTATTAAGATGCACTCCAATCTTTCCAATGTGTCCATGGCTAGGCTCCTGACTTTGATCCTTAGCATTGTTCCTTCTCTGGAGTACTCGCTGAAATCCCTAGCCCTCTGCCTCTCCTCTGACGTTTTCGTCCGGGTTACATTGGATGCCTCTTTAGCCATGTCCACCGATTCGGCTGTCACTCCTTGAGCAGTCACACTAGCCTCCACTCCTTGATCCTCCGTGCCTACCGCTGCTTCTTGAACGCTCAACATGGCTCTCGTTTTTCCTTGATCCTCCGCGCCTCTATTTGGTTTCTTTATTACAATTGGATCATTCTTATCATTAACATTAATTTTATTTTTTATATCTTCAACTTCAAATTGTTTTTTCTATCTTCAAATTCTATCCATTTTTTCTTTTCCTTATCATATTTTTTCATGAGTAGAAAAGGACAAGCATTAAACAAGTGTCCTTCACAATGACAAAATTTGTAAGAATTAGAAACATTATAATATATAATTGGTTGAGTATAATTATTTCTACCTATTTGTAATACCAATTCCTTTTTTCAATTAAGAATATTGATTTCAACAAAAAAAAAGTGTCTATAGAAACTAAATGTTGAAGAAATAGATTCTATTAACATTAGTATCTAATGCAATCAATATTAACTAAGGAATAAAAGCTATGAGAGGAAGAAGATAAATTTTATTTTTTAATAATTTTTTATTTTATGAATTGATAGGTAGATGTATTTAAATTCAGTTCCAATTCATCTCTTTTTTAATAATTTATTCAATTTTGTCATTAGGGAATGAAATTTCATTATTTCATATGATCCAAATCTTTTCCTATAAATTCCAAGGTCATACCATATCATAAGTGATCAAACTTTTAATAATAAAAATTGGTTATAAACTTTTTCAACTTTCTCCTCTCTCTTTTTATATTCTCATAATCTAGCTTTCCACCACATTTTAAGAATTCAACATATTGTATCTACAACGTTTCTAGAAGCTAATTTCTAAATTCTCTCTACTACTTCATCATATATAACTTGTAACATATTTAGAATTATATAGCTTGTTGTGGTATTTTTTTTCATGGTGAAACATATTTTTATAGAATTTTTTATCGATGTAAATGGAATATCATTACTTAGAGAAATTTTATTTCTAAAAAATTTCTAAAAATTTCATGCATCTTACTTTATCATTTGCATGATATTGTTTTGGTATTCTTTTAGAAATTTTTCTTTTTTCTCTTGAAGCAATTTCATGTAGTTCTTATTCATAGATTTCTTATTACAAGAATATTTGAGGGCTAATGTTGCTCAAAGATATTCTTTATCAAATCACTTTTTCTTACCCATAAATTATTGTTACATAGTAAATTTTTTTTTTTTTTTACAATCTCTAGTAATATACTTTTAATCTATCTTTAGATTTTTTTTGTTTTCAATAAATTTTGTACCTCTTACTAAAAAGATTTTGTATTTCTAGTTGTAATACATCTTATCTCTAGCATTACTTATAGTTAGAATGCATTCCTATAATAGAAACCTATATAAAATGGTTAGAACATTCTATTAATTTACCACCAACCTAAAAGTTAATGATTCATAGTACATTTTTAGGGGTGGTTAGTAGTAAATTAATACTTGAATATCTTCTTTTTCAAAAGTAAATCTTGAGCTAGATAGAAATTTTTGAATTCTATTTAACATGATAAGATCAATGCCTTGTTCCCATGTTCTTTGCTATTTGATTTATTTAAACATTATCTAATTTTCTTTTCCATCCAATTCTAAGTGTATCATAATCTTGCATATCTAACCATCCTTGATTAGTCCACCACTCTAAAATTTCAATCTTCTTAGAATCAACTTGCATTAAAGTCACTACATATATAAACTTTACCATTTAATTTAAGTTCTACACTATCTAGTCCTAAATATTGAAAAGAGTATCTTTTTATCAACTTAGTTTTACCTAATATGTTGCAACTCTTAGGTGGAAGTAACAAAAAGCAAGGAATATAAAGCATTTTTTGAATAATCTTTCATCAAATATATTGTTTATACTCATCAATCTTTTTCACCTTAATTATGTTACAAAGCCCTCATTATGAGATCTAACACTTACTACCTTTTATAAGATCTAACACATACTATCTTTATTCTACTAAAACCTAGCAAATTAAAATTTTTGAGTCTTGTTCTTCACAAATTTCAACCCCTTTAAAAATATCATACTTTCTTAAAAATTAAATATTACATCATGCAATAATTTTAGTGCTGACGCCACCACCTATATAGTTAGGAATCCACTGTACAAACTGTTTAGGCAAGTATTATTAATATTTTTTATTATATCCTATTTTATATCTTTTTTTCATCACATAAAACATATTCTTTCATTTTCATTAATATATCATACATTTCTATTATTTCTAAAATACATCAATTTAAATTTTTACTTTTAGATTTATTATTAATGTTACCAATTGTAACACACTAGTAATTTTGTAAAAAAAAATATTAGTGGAATTTTTAAATATTTTTAATATACAAAATTTCTATTATTGAGTTTTTTCTTCTTCCAATAAAAGTCAAATAATTATTATTAATATATATAATTTTATTTTTATACTTATGTTTTTAATCTATTAACTTGTAGTTTTAATTTTAGTTATATTGTAAGTTCTAGCTCCATTTATACTAGTAATTATTTTTCAAGATGCATTAGCCATCCTTAATTTGTTTTCAAACTTTGATGTTTTTTTAGCTTTTTGAGATGTAATCATGCTACTCTACCAACAAAATATCAAGTTTTTTCTCTCTTCATAGAAAATGCAAAAAGTAATGGAATTTTGGGTAGGTGGACCATTGAAATTGTGAAATTCCACAAAAATATGATGAAATTTGAGAAATTTAAAAATACAATGAGTTGTGATATTACAACATGAGTTCTGGTTCATGACCATGAGTTTACCATGAGTCATGGTGAAGAAGCACGAGTTGACCATGAGTCATGTTTTAATAAAAAATAATGAATAGTAAAAATTAAGAATTCCACGAGTGGATCACAAGGGCTTCGCAAGTCATGGTGATGATCAATAGTTAGAAATTTGAATTATAAAGAATCACAAGTTATGATGGCCAATCAAGAGTATTTCATGAGTCATCATGGTAGAACATAATTGCATCATGAGTTGGCAATGAGTTGTGGTGATGTCATGGTATGATACCACACATGAACCATTGTGGTATGTGAAAAATTGGAAATTAGAATACTACAAGTCTTGGTGAGCTTATGGTCTATGAAACTTGGAATACCATGACTTGATCATGTATCATGGTCAAATTGAAAAACTAAGATAACTTAAGATTTGAATGTCAAAATTGAATGAAATTTGTTTTGTTGGAGTCACCTCAGATTTTTGAACAATTTGAAGTGTTGAATTGGTTTAGATGAGTTCGATTTCATGGGGAAATTAATGAATCCCTCTTTGTTGTCTTTTGGATTTCCAAATTTTCTATTTAACTAGATTTGTAATGAGATTGATGTGAAACTTTTGTTGGAGATGACAAACTAAGAATGTATGGATCTAAAAATTATTAATGAAGCTTTAGAAATTGTTGTTGAATGTTGGATGATACAAACAAGGATTAGAGAGATGTTGAGCTTTGAAATTTGATTTTAATGGAGATATGTTGAATGTGGGAATGTAATGGAATGTAAAATATGGAATGTGAATAAATTAAGAGAAATTTGTAACTCATTTTTATTTATTACTTCAACATTAATTCAATGATACTTTGCCCTTGTATTTATAGCCAAATGATTGGACCATAATAGATTATGATGGGACAAACCTATTTTATGGTGAATTAGGTTGGAAAATCAAGAGACATGAGCGATTAGGGCTATTTTCTAATTATATTTCCCCCTTATAAAAAATAATAAAAATTCCTTTGTCTTTTGTGGAAAAAAATTCCAAATATACTTTACATGACTTTGCTCCTCATTTTATAAAAGAGCTAATTTGGCTTCACTTGATATTTGAATTTTCTTGAAGTTTTAACTTTGACTTCATGCTTGTATTTATTTTTGCTATATTTCTATATGTAAATATGACCTTCTATCATTTTAAATTTCACTTTTTTTTTTTAATTTACTTCTTTGTCCATCTTGAAATTCATGTCTTGAGCAAGTAGAGTGAATGGAGTATGAGTTCCCAAAGTACATACTAGAAGTAACTATTCATCATCTAGGGTACATTTTGGAGTTTTTTTAGCTTGTTCTTGAGTTTAGCTAATCTTTTATAGCTTTGAAAACTTATTCAATGCTCTTGATTATGAATTTCTTGGTTCAACTTCTCTTTGTTAATTTTGTATTTTAGTAGTTATGACTTTCTTTGTATCATCTTCTTTTTCCTTTGATTGCTTTGGTGGAATAGTGGTAGGCACTTTTGTATTTGTAGTTTAGTTGATTTCCTTCTTCTTCTTCTTTTCAATTTCTAATTTTATATAACAGTAGTAGCTTGTGTGAAATTTGATGTATGGTCATTTTTCTTTCTTCATATTTCTTAGTTTTTGATTTTTTGATGTTGGCAACTTTCTTCCTTGAATAAGTTTTGTAAGCATAATTCTAAATCTTCTATTTTCTCAATATTCTTTCCATTTCTTCAATATTGTTCTTAAGCATTATTATTTTTTATGATCATTTTTTATTTTGGAACTAATTTGAAATAATAAATGTAATTGCCAAGTTTTTCAAATTTTCCTCTTATCTTGTTTTTATTACAAATAATGCCAAAATCTCTTTTGAATATAATGTCATAGTTTTCATTTGATAATTGACTTGCTAAAATAATGATAAAAAGTGAATTAGAGAGATCTTAAAATCTAAAAATTGATTCTAATAGAGAAATGTTGGAATGTCAAAATGGAATATGGAATAAATTGAAAGGAATTCATAACTCAATATTTCATATTATTTTAGAATTAATACAATGATATTTTATCCTCATATTTATTGCTAAATGACCAGGCTATAATAGAATATGATGGAGAAAACCTCTTTTATGGAAAATCAAGATACATGAGAAATTGGGATCTTTATCTAATTATATTTATCCATCAATCTTTTTCTAAAGTAAAAAATCATGAAAATTCCTATCTTGTAGCAAAAAAATTTCACATAAACTTTACATGACTTTAGTACCCGTATTACAAAAGATCTAATTTGGCTTAACTTGATCTTTGTCTTTTCTTGACATTTGAACTTTGTCTTCATGCTTTCACTTGTTTTTGTTGTATTTCCATATGCAAATATGAACTACTATCACTTTGAATTTGGGCTTATTGAACTCACTTCTTTGTCCATTTTGAAATCCACATCTTGGACAATTAAAGTGAATGAAGTGTGAGTTTCCAAAGTGCATACTAAAACTAAGAGAAAGATCTATAGATGAAGATGGTCAATAAAGCTAATAAAAAATTAAAATGTTGGCATGGAAAATTGTGATCTTAGAAAGGTATACTCTAATTAGTAAGATAGGTTATTTAGTCCATGACCTTTATCTTGTTCACTTATATAAATTATCTTTATTCTGGAAAAAATTGAGCTTTCTTTTCTTGGGTCCACCATTGTGTTGAAGGTGTCATAGTAAATCCTAAAAATATATATTTGTAAACCATCATATGTTAGTGGATGGGATGAGATTTAAAACAATTAGAAGGGCTAAATCTTATGCTTCTATAAAAACTTCATTGATAGATTGAAAATAAAAATATGCCCTTGAATTCAAGTTTATTTGTTCTTTTTAAAATAAGTTACAGTTCTATTTTGGTTAGTTTTGGAGTTTATTAACCCAATAATTTAGATTCCATTTAAAGACAAGATACCAAAACTAATAGCAAACTATGATTTTATAACCATATAAGTGAATAAACATTATTTTAACTGCAAAATCATCAAATCTTTACATACATATAAAGTTTCAAACCATACCTAAATAGCTAAGATACATTTTGTATTAAAATTTAAACTCATTTCATGACTTAAAAAGTAGGTAAAATAGTTTTACACATCAATTTTGTCAATGTGCATTATGTAGGGATTTAAGTTGTAAAAGTAAAATATTTGTATAATGACCTACCATTTTGATTAGCTCAAGAATCATTCATGCATCCCCTTCTTGCAAGAATGAAATCTAATTAGACAACAAAGTTGATTTAGCAACATTGTTACCCAATAATTGTGAATTTATTTATGCTAAATGACATTGCAAAGATTTAATTCCATGACTTAAATTATTTATAAATAAAATTGTATTAAATGGCATCACAGAGATTTAATGCCATCACTTAAATTATTTGTAAACAAAATTGTATTTAATGAATTTCCCATTCTATCATGGTATCTCAAGGCATTATTGGCATTATAAATATTCTAGATACTAATTTTTGAAGGATATCAATTATGTTTTAATCTTTTGCTATTATAAGATATCTAGGCATATACATTTATAAGAATGATGTCTTTTCAATGTATCTTTTAATGATTTTGAAAAACAATGGAGTATTGTTGAAGTAAATCAAGTGAGGAAGTTAAAGTAGAATAGTTGAATTTATAAGGCCTTGGGGACCAGATGGGTGGCCCATCGAATTCTTTCGTGAATTCGAGGACGTGCTGGGGACAAACCTGCTAGACACTTTTAATTCCATGCTGACATGGTGATAGGTTCGCAAAGAAATCAACTGCTCTAGCGTGGTCCTGCTGCCAAAGACGGAGAGTCCCACATCCCCAGGACATTTCTGTCCCATCAGAGTCTGCAACTCGCTTCTACGTTTATTTTCTCACATGCTGGTTGCTAGGCTACAGCCCCTCATGGCATGACTCATGGGGAAAAATCAGGCTACTTTTATGAAGGGCCATCATCTTCAAGACCAAGTACTGCTACTGCAGGAAATTCAGCACTCCCTTCGGGCCACTAAATTACCGGGCCTCTACATCAAACTTGACATAACCAAGGCCTACGATTCCATGAGCTGGGCCGCCTTGAGGACGGTCCTGCAAGCGAAAGGCTTCGACAAGGCTTTTGTGGAGCTATGCCTGTAGATTCAATAGGGAGGGTGGTACTCGCTGGATATAGATGGTCACCTGTGGGGCTTTCACGGGACCAAACATGGGCTCTGACAAGGCGATCCTCTCTCGTCGCTCCTTTTTCTGATGGTGATGGACCTCCTACAAATGTACTATGCTGAGGAAGGGTTCCAGGGGCTGAACATGCATGGCATCCCATGTCTAACCACCCATTACGTGGATGACACCATGATCTTCACCAGGGCCACCGTGCCGTAGGCCAGGGCGTTAATGAGGGTGTTGAATAGAATGCAACGTGAAGTGGGACTGGCACCCAACCTAGGGAAATCCACGTTATATTTCACATACACCCATCCTTCAGTACAAAAAAAGTTCATTCAGATCCTGGGGATCCTACCTGAGGAGGCAGAAGACAAATACCTGGGCATCCCCACCCACAACTAGCACAAACTGCAAACCTAGCAGGCTCTCATTATGAAAATCTAGAAACGCACGACACATTGGAATAATAGCTTCCTGTCCCGCAAAGGGAAAATTGTATTGGCGTCTACCATGTTGGGGGCCATGGCAAGGTTTGCTGCCTCGATGGCCTCCCCGCCCTCCATAGTCACCAAAAAAATTGATATGATTATCCTAGACTTCGTGTGGTCAGGAGGCAAGGGAGGGAAAAAGATGCACCTAGTGACATGGGAGAAGACCGGGCGTCCTTGCTCTGCGGGGGAGGGGGTGGGAAAACTTCCTTTCATGGTTGAAGTAGCCTTAGGAAGACAAAGACTTATTCGGTGACTTTCAACAATGAATGATGACCCCTCCTTATGGGCGCAAATCCTGCAGTAGAAATATAGCCCCTGGACTCTGACTCTCAAGTGTGGCAGCAGCTATGTGCACACGTAAGGTTGCTGGACCATGAAAATGAGATCATGTTGCACCCCCAACAACTCCTCCAGAGACAATTCATGACCAATCCATGGTGGATGCGACTATGGAAGGGCATTCTACTGGAAAAAATTAAAACATTTGGGTGGTTGATTCTCCACCATGCTTTCCCCATTCGGGCCATCTTGCAGACACGTGGCCTGCCAATCAGTAACCATTTCCCACTGTGCAATCAACACACGGAAATGCTATAGCACTTCGTGCATGAGTGCCACGTGACCATACAATTATGGCAAAGGGTTGGCCTTCATTTTCCAGAGTTCTCTGGTAATTCACCGATGCTAGCGATGCTATGGATCCTATGGCAGGCCATAAACGATCACGTCTTCAAAGGGTCGGCCCTCCCTCCTATGGCCTTGTTGACCGGCAGGTTCTGAAAACTCTGGCATGAAATTACCACAACAATGCATCTGCACATCCACCACGAGCCATCTATTATAGCCCTCCAACATCGATTGGATCTTTGGCACTGGATCTCTCGCATGAGGTGGACACAAATTTTGCCTAGAATGGTGGTTGACCCAGAGATGGACACCCAATCCTTCTACACGAATTGGGGCAAAGAGGCTACTATTTTCAAGGGGCGCCAGATTCTGATCACAGTTGAGTCGGCTGTTGCCGTAATTGAAGCACCCATCAGAGGTGTTCATATCCCCCCGATCGTTGGTTTGCACACGGCGGCTACAGATTTTTTCCAGGGCCCCATCCCCAAGATGGTTAGCGAACACATCAAGGGGATGGCCCTCTCACCTGACTAGAGGATGATGGTACAGTTGGTAGAGTGATGCCTCATACACTCAGGATCGCACCAGAAACTGAACGGGGTGCACTTTAGGTTCCTACAATGCATGTGCGATGGGACTCCCATCAACCTCCTGCTATTCCTCTAGGAGTCTTTGCAGCAGCGACATCCAAGCAGACATTCGGGGGTGATACGAGCCCTGTGGTTGGCCGGTACCCCAGTCCTACTAATGCAACCAACGAATTGTTCAGATTTGAGGTAGCAACACAAGAGGAAGAGGTGCGGGTGCAGTGCAGGGGTCACTACGGCCGGAAATAGCACCGTGATTATCCCCCCTGGCACCATCCAAGAATGGGACCGACCGAGACAGACCCTGGAGGGTGAGGCACCAACGATAAAAGAATGTACCACAGGCAACACCGAGGACCAGCACCTGCCATCCCCTACACAGTCGCCAATCCAAACGTTGCTTTGGATCGAAGGCGTCATCAAGGACCACATGACGGGCATTGCCCAGATAATTAAGGAAAATCGACGCTGCCTCATGACCGACCAGGGGCAGCCAGGTCCTAGCCCGCAAACAGTCAAAGAGAACCATCAGTCTAGGCACAACCCCCCCGAAAGTTAGCCGATGGGGGGGGTGTAGGAGACTCCTAGGGGAAGCCCAGTTAGGGAATGCGCTCTGATTAACAACTGGGGTGGGGACGGCCGTCTGCTGTAGGGATGCCCGTGGCAGGGGAGGGCCTTGGGGATTTCTGGGGTTTTGTTCTTGGCCAGTGTGGGGCTAGCGGACCTGGCCGCACTGTATAGATGTATAGCTCTTTTTTTGGGAATATAAATTTGCTCGATTTTTTCCAAAAAAAAAATAGTTGAATTTATATTTTAGCCATTATTTCTATTTGGTTTAAAGCTTTACATGTATCAAAAAATATTTGGGAATTATGAGGATGTGTTTTTAGTAGTAACAAAGTTAGTTCACAATTACTATGTAAAGACATTCAACAAAGTTACTAGAAAGTGCTATTTTGATTTCCTAAAAAAACATCAAATCATTTTTGATGATACAAGTAATCTTATTTTATCTTAGTTTTAAGCTATTTCTTGTTAATGTGTAGTTTAAATTCCAACTTTATTATTACTATACTTGTTTTTTATTTTTTCTATAACATCTCATTTACAGTTAATTTTATAAAGTTGTTAGCAAGGAAGGTTATTTCTATATTTTTTAAAAAATATCAAATAAATTTTTTAATACATGTAATTTTATTTTGATTTTATCTCACTTTACAGTTTTTTTATATATTAATATTTAGTTGTACTTTTAAATTCATTCTTATTGTTAGTTGTCTAGTCACAATAAAGGCTATTTGTTAGAGTATATTTGCTATATTTTTCAACTTTAATAATAAACAAGCCTATTGTTATTTAGGGTATAGATGTTTTTTAGTTTTTTTAAATAATACAATATTTTATTAACATGTGTATCTTATATTTGATTTTTTTTTACTTTGATATTTTTAGATATGATTGTTTAGTTTTACCTTTAAATTTACTATTAATATTTATTATCATGAACTTTATTTTATTTTATTATTTATTTACATAGAAGATAATATTTCAATTTTATTGATATCTTACATTCATATTTTTTTCATTTTCCAAAGTTACATGTGATAACAATGCCTTCGTATGATTGTTAAGAAGTTTTATTTTCTTTAAAAAACTATTAAATTATTTTTATTAAAAATATTATATTATTTTATATTTCTTTTACTCTTATGTTGTTTTAGGTTTGTAATCTTAAAATTGTTGTTACTTTTAAATTTTAAAAATATATATTAATGATTACTTTTTCAAGGATGGGTTAATGTATTGTTAATTTAGGCATGCAAATGTTTTTAAAAATATAGTAAGGAAACCTGAGTTTTATTTTTTCAAATACACTACACCTTGAAAACAATTTTGGTTGGTAGTCTTAACCATGCACTACATTCGTGGTAGTATATTTAATGCTAATCCATTAAATTCAACCTTCTAATACATAACGTTTACCATTAATACATTGGTTAATCATTCAGAACATGCAATTTTATAAACAACTTATTCTTGTTTTTTTAATTGTTGATTGACATTTGTTTTTTAATTTGTTACTTACATGAATGAAACATACATAGCTATAACTGTATGTTATCATCTCTATAATAGAGTCCAAAAAATGATAGACAAGATTCAACATCTTTGTTAAATTTATTACTTACAATAAATATAGATTATATAATAAAATACTATCATTTTAGTAATTGTTCCTTTAAGGATAGTTTTAAAAATGATGGTCAAGATTTAACATCTTCGTTAAAATTTATCTTTATTAAATTTTCTTGTGCAAGGAATTGCTAAGATTCTAATGATGAGAACTAGATTTTTGGTGATAATAATTCTCAAACTAATCTTTACCATGAAATTGATAAGCAGTATGGTGAGAGAGACCATGTATAAATATTTAGCAAACATTCATGCACTACCTTCTGAAATTAGATTATGTTTTTCTTATAATGATAACCCTAAACTCTGAAATTAGATTATGTTTTTCTTATAATGATAACCCTAAACGTTTACATGATGGACATTCCCATTTTATTTTTCTTTTTAAAAAAATCATGTTGATTTGGATATTAAATATCTTTTAATTTTTTAAAATTCTATTTATTTTAAAAATTCATTAAATTGAACCTCATTGCTCATCCCGTAAAGTAGGGTCTTGCACCGCTAATGCACGACCAAAACACTTAACCTTTTATTTAAATTTTTAAAAAAATTCTATTTATTTTGGCCTGAGAGGCCAATATGTCTAGCACAATGGGGGAGAGGGGGAGTGTATTTTGTCTCTCCATGTTAAGCCACGTAAGTAATATCCCAAGATGGAGAAAAATGCGATGGAAAAAAACACGATGTCCATGCCATGGGAAACAAATGTCCATGCCATGGGAAATGTCATGAAAAAAAACACTATGAATCAAATTAATAGAACTTTTCACAAGAGTTATTATTGAATAACTTAGAGTCATTTTGATTTTGGTTTTCAATATGAATATCAATTCTCAATGAATCAATTTGAGATTTTATTAATTTGTAAAATATATAAGATTCTCTCGGCCAAATGATAATAGATATATCTTATAAATATATAGCTAACCTAGTTTTGAAAATTCATTGAATAGAACCTCATTACTCATCCAGTGACGTAAGGTCTTGCTACATGAAACCTTTTCAAGTGGCTTCACCTATGCTTTTGACTTTAACTAATTTACTATTTATTTATTATCATTGAAGGCGGTTGTCATGAAATGCTTCCTTTTTATTTATTTTATTTAAATATAATCTCTCTTCATTTTTATTAATATATTTTACCTTTATCTTTTCGTTTTTCCATTGTACATTAAATTTATTATTATCAGGTAGTAAACCATATTACTTGTTTTTGAAAATAAGAACATAAAATTGCTAGTTTGGTTTTTTAAAAATAACATCAAATTATTCATACATGCAAATTTATCTAATTTCTCCTTATTTTTAGTTAACATATAGTTTTACTTTTAATTTTATTATTAATGTTTATGGTCATGGTAAGGTAGTTGATTTTTTATTTTTCATGTTAATATAATTTAAATTTTTATTTCCTTTTTCTTTTTTTAATTTTTCTTATAAATTTACTGTTAGTGCTGAGTGTGATATTAAAATATTTATTATATGTATAAGTGAATTTTTAACTTTGTGATATAAAGTTTTTTGAGGATATTTTTAAAAAATATAATAAATCATTTTTCTTAATATATATAATTTCATGTTAAACCTATCTTTTTTTATGTTTTTTAAAATTGTCATATTTATTTTTAATATTTATTGAGTTTTAAGTTGTAGTTTTAATTTTAGTAAGATTAGCTAGTTTTAAATATATATTACCACAATTTTTCAACCTCAAGTTATTATTCTCTATGAATGTCATTTTGGCTTTCTTAAAGAAAATAGGAAAGTATTTGTATATTTTTCTTTTTAAACTTTTTTAAAAAAATATTAAAATTTTCATTTTCAATAATTACTATACTCTTATATTTTAAAATATGTTAAGTTATAGTTTTATATTTATTATTAACCAAAAATATTTTTAAAATATAGGATAACCATTTTTAGAAGTATGGTTTTGTATGGGGTACATTTAAGGTTAAAAACATGGGCGAGGAAATATGTATCTAACACATGTATAACGAATGATTTGGATTGCTGGTAGTATATATATGATAGCAATTGACGAGATTCAACCTATTAATATTGGTAATGGTTAAAATATTGAAAAATTGTTACATTTTGATTCAATGTATAACTTGATTATTCTATTTGGGTATGCATATTTTTCTCCTTTACAAATAACCCATATTGTGAATTTAAATATTGTTTTTTATTTTTTAAATAAGGTAACTACAGATTTTCATTAATATATTTTATATAATTTTTTTTGCTTTTCATTACTTTTAATTTTTACTCTTCTTATTACCATTGCAATATTAATATGTAGTTTATGGTAAATTACTTTTTATTTTTACTCATATCTTTTTTATAGCTTTATCTATGTTTTATTTATACTCATAAATTTATTACTACATTAGATTGTGAAAATAGTTAGACACTATTATTTTAAAATATTAATATATCTAATTTTATTTTAGATTTGGTACTTTTTTATGTATTAACATCTAGTTTTACTTTTAAATTTATATTGAATGTTTTTTAATTTAAAGGTTTACTTATAGATTTATTATTACTCTTAGTTCTCTTACCATTTTACATATATATTAGGAAAATGATTTAAAGTTTTTAATATACAAGTTTATTCAATAATTTTTTATTCATTCTTTAAGAAACAATAAATAAATTTTATTGACATGTGTAATTTTATTTACATTATGTATTCTTTTATGTGTGTGTGTGTATATATATTAGTGTGTAGTTTTATTTTAAAATTTATTATTAATATTTATTATCATAATATTTTAATTATCTTTTAAATTTTTACATAAGATGTGATATTTTATTTTCATTAATATATTTTACATTTTTAATATATTAACTTATAGTTTTAATTTTTTAATATTTTATTTTAAATTTTATTAACTTATAATTTTTATTGATTAACTTGTACTTTTAATTTTAAATATATTTATAGTTTTAGTTTTATTTATACTGATTTCACTATAAATGTGTGTTAATTTATTCCTAATTAATTTTTCAAATGCCTACTTAAAACTTTGATCCACTTGGTAGCTTTTTGGAATTTACTCATGATTCTATACCTATTTAAAATTTTATCTCATAAAATGAACAAAATTAATAAAAAGTTGTAAAATTGTCGAGGGAAATTGTTAGGTCAAGTAATTAGACTCTGGTCTATTAGTTATTTAGTGTATGCACTTGTATCTTTTTTAAGCATATAAGGTATTTGTAAAATTTTTAAGTGTTTCCCCACCTCATATTACACGTCCACCTTATTGTTATGCTAAATTCTAAAAAAAAATATTTTCATGAGTTTCAAAAGTTACAAGTTTCATTAACAAATTGAAAATGAAAATAAGGTTTGGATCTTATTTAAATAAAAAGATACTAGTTGTATTTTGGGTGGTATCTTATTATATTCAAAAAAGTAAGATACCAAAATTAACAACCAAGTAAGAATTTTATAATAAATCAACATTGTTGCAACTTCAAATTCAATCTCTAAATCTTTATATGGATGTAAAGTCTTAAACTACATAAAAATAGCTTAGGCATGTTTATATTGAAATATAAATTTACCAAAATATTTATATATTAATATATCATTTTGTTTATACTTAATCATGGGTGCATCCTTTTTAGAGAGACATGGAAAGTCTAAAAAAATGTTATATTCAATGGGTAAGGATTGATCAAACCAATAATATAACAAAATCCATTTGTATAATAATATGTTATTTTGGTTATCTTAAGAATCACTAGTGCATTGTTTTTGGAGAGACATGGAAAATCTAAAGAATGTTGCATTCAATAGGTAAGCATTGATGAAACCAATAAGGTAACCTAGTTCATGTATTAACATTTTTATGCAAAATGGTATCGTAGATATTTAATTCATGATTCAAATTATTTATGAATGATGTTATATTTGATGAAATTACCACTTTTCTAGGATATAATCTTGAGGCATTATTGGGCATGATATCCTAGATATAGGGTTTTGGAAGATATTAATTATGTTTTAATATATTATCCTTTTGCTTAAGTATGCTATATCTTACCAAGGAAGCCTTTCCATGTGTCTTTTAATGATTTCACCTAATGAAATAGGGATGAAATAGGGTTGGAGTAAATTAATTGAATAAATTAAAGTGAAAAGCTATTTTATCTACATTTCAATAACACTTGAGTTTATATGTAAATAGGCAAGGTGTTTATGTTTGGTTTAAAATTTTACAAAGATTTAGGGTATGAAGATGAGTTTTGAATGACAAAAAAGTTGATTCTCTCCTATAGTTATAAAAATCTTACTTAGTTATTAATTTTCATATCATTTTAGCTTTTATATTTTAAAAAAATATATTAATAATTCAAATGTAAAAATATTTTTGAAAGAGATGCACATTCATCCTATTAAGTTTAGTTTTCTATGAGAGAGGATTGAATTTCTTATTATTACATGGATATAAGTGGAAGTGTTGTATAATGTCATTTTTAACCTTCTAGGCTCTTACCCTATATAAATGGATTCACTATTAATTGTGATAGCCCTTTGAAATATTAGAACTCTCATGGTTTTAAAGATTTTTTTAAAAATTTCTTTTTCTTAAAATAAAATTAGTTGCTTATTTCATTAGTATATTTTGTACAATTTTTTTCTCTTTTTTACTATGCAATTCTACTTCTTGTTTCTTTTGTGCATCCCACTTCTTAATCTTAAAATTTAAAAAAAATTAATAAAATATCCCACCTCTAAGTCCACTATATATGCCACTCCTACACATCCATCAAGATCAAAATAAATTTCCGCTTCTTCCATTAGAAAAAATAATAAAATATTCCTTCTCATTTCACATTAACAAGTCCACTATATATGCTAGTTTTTCATATCCATCTATTTTAAAAGAAATTTTTATTTCTTCCAAGAAAAAAAATAATGTAACCTAATACATATCTCTAGAAGCTAAAAATAGAAATTTCTTTTGGACATCTCACTTCTTGTTTCTAAAATTAAAAATAATAAAAATATATGGTCCCTACAAGTCCACTATATATGCCACTCCTAAACATCCATCAAGAATAAATTTTCACTTATTATATTAAAAGAAGAAGAAGAAGAAAGTTAGCAAACATTAAGAGCTTATGCAAACATATCGTAGTTTGGAAGAGCAAGAGCATGTGTTGAATTGTGAGGGGTGGCAAAGACTACGAGATTGAAGAAGAGAAATATACGAAATGGGAGATCCTGATTAGAACAAGAGAATGCTAAATGAAGCATGTGTTAGGAAGAACTAAGACAATTTCATGAGGAAAACATAATCATGGGAGATCATGCAACTAAGATAAGTCCTAATAGAGGAAGGGGTTATAGTCAAGGACATGAACGTGGAACTATAAGTTAGATTAAAAAAAACTCTACCATATTAGCTCTTGATTCTATTGATTCTAATCATGGGATTCAAATAGAAGGGATTTGACCTCAACCATAAAATACAGGACAAAGAGGACATGGATGTGGATGTGGAACAGGTCAAGATCTTGAAAATTAGGTTCATAGTAACTCCTATTATTATTAGTCTTTATATTGGTAATTTTTTGAAATGGTAAAAATATTCTATTTATTCTACATTAAAAAAAATATTTTGCAGAGTATACATGAGCATGGGTATGGGTGTTGGTGCTGTCGAGATCATGGTTTTGAAAGTAAGTATTAGTTAGTTGATAACTCGATTATTTTAACTTAAAATCATGTTCTTTCTAGTGGTGATACCATATAAGTTCTTTTAACTAAAGAAGGCAATGGCTCGCAAAGAGGAAGTGGACAAGGACATGGCTAGATTTTTGGATGTAAATGAGACCATGGTTTTGGATTTGAAGCTAATCAAATGGAATAGATTATTATGTCTTAGGATCAAATAGACATTCACATAGAACAAGAACATGAACTAGCTCGCAATAGTGAGCAACGTTAAGAAGAATGAAATAGACAAGGTCTTGAGGCAAAAGTTATGAATAGAGTATAAAAGCAAATAAGGAAAGAGCATAGAAAAGATCTCATATGTAACAAGAATAGAACAATCTTGTTGCAAATCAATTATAAACAAATTCTCAAATTGATGTCAATCAAACATCTTATCCTAACTTCCATAAGTTAAATATAGAAATACAGTAAGTTATCATGAGATCTCATAATAGGTTTGATGTTTTATAACTCCCTGATTTTTTGATATCTATAATAAAAGTTAAATGGATATTAAAATGGAATTGGTAGGCCAAGTCCAATGTGTAATAGATGTAAGAAAAAAAATAATGAGAATCCTAAATCAATTTGGTAAAGGGAAAAGTATTTCTTTGCATATAATAATATGGATTCAGAACAACAATCATTAGTATTATTTCAACTATCCTAAGTAGAGGAAATTCTTATAGTAATAATTAATCCTATATTACAAGTTATGCATGTTTTAGGAATAAGGTGTATTTGAAATTGCAAAAAGGCTTATATTGATAAGAATAGATCAAATAGAAAATTAATTATAAATAAAAGAATGTGTGTATGGTGTTTTAAGATATAAACTGCATCCTCTACCCGTCCTTGGGAAATGGGGTCTTTTGTAACTTGTTTCATTTTGGGGAAATTTAGTTAGTTGAACATGGATCAAACTAAGGTTAGGGTTGAACATGGAAATTTAGTGAGAAGGGGAAATGAGAGTCCGAGGAAAGGGTGGCCCTGCAAACGTTAGGGCTTGATGCAGGCATCGGTCTGTGTGAGCTTAAGCCGTTTCATAGTTTTCTTGGAGACATCCCAAGTCTCCACACCACACCACACCTTGGTGACGGGCAAGGGCTTCAAAGATGCCCTCGTACTCATGTAAGTAGCTCCTTCATGGATTCATATTTGGTTAGGGATCCTTTCAGAAACAGCGCTCCCGCTGCAGGAAGCCTTGGAACTCTGCAATGGCTTGGCCACCATCGAAGCTGGAAAGCTGGAACCGTTTTCGCTGTGCGCCACTGTGCCAAGCCCCAGCGTTGCAGTCCCCATGCCAGGAATAAGGTTCTATGAAATAGTTCAAAAAATTCTCCCATTCTTTCTGTCTGAGGGTGGCCCAATAAGAGGATTAACACACCTCTGCAATGTTAGTTGTTTCTCTCGGCATCCTTCTCGATCCAACTGAGTTGTGGAGGTTGCCTATCACGGTACAATCCTGGTCTTCTAGAAGCTCTTGGATTTTATAGGCAAGGAGGGAAAACATTTCGTGAAAATATTTGGTACAGCTTGCACCAAGGACGATAGCTCTTTTGGCTTGAACTAACTACCTCTGTCTTTTTTATTAATAGACTCAGCTAAGATCTCCGATAGTTTAACCTTTTGCTTTTTTATATAATGGCTCTTTGCATCCTAAACTTTCTCCTTTTTTCCCACGCTTTTTCTTTCATGGCGCTTTTGGACGAGATAGGCCTTCACTGTAAATGTTCTTTCTATCTTACACCCCATTCCCTTCTTTTCTTGTTAAAATCGTAGAATATAATACTTAGCTCTTTTATCATCTAAAGCTTATAATGATCCTTTTATTTTTTGGTGTGGCATGGCTTTTTTTGTTTTTTGGCGTTAGTTTATGAAAGGTTGCAAAATAGAAATACTTTAGAAAGGTTGCATCCTCATTCCAAAGGTCATCCTCATTCCAAAGGTTATGTTCCATAGAAATACTTTAGAAAGGTTGCATCCTCATTCCAAAGGTCATCCTCATTCCAAAGGTTATGTTCCATTGAAGACCATAAATACGTCTCATTAGATGAATAGTTTGTGTTGGATTAGATGAATAGTTTGTGTTGGATTAGTGAAGCGTAGTAAATCGGCAATGGTAAGCATGTCAGAATTTTTTCTAAAATTTTGTATATATAATAATAATAAGGCTCTTGTTAATATCAGCTTTGTATATATAATAATAATAAGGCTCTTGTTAATATCAACGCGCTGTTGGTCATGGCTTCAACAATGCAGCCACTACTGCATATGCATACTTCTCTATTTACGAACTCATGTTAATCTTCTTTGTATATACTCATGTACATTGTTTAAAACATGAAATGTCTTGGCTTTCAGCCAAGAGAGAGAATTTGTAATGAAATTTTGTATATATACATTGAAATGACCACCTTGACATGCCTCGTATTATTCTTGTGTTGTTCTCGATGTCTGTTCTGAATCGTGTAGGAAAATCCTTTTCAGAAAATTCTGTAATATAATATACAGTTATGAATATCGTAGATTTCAATAATAGTAGTGAACATTTATTCATATAGTGATTATAATACCTATGGCAGCAGCAAACATTTATAAGGATGATAATATAATATGGTTAGTGAGAATAGTGCAGTATTATGGGTGATGGTGGGATAATTTAATAGGTTGGCAACTTCAAAGAATTGGGTGAAAAATGTCTACAAGGAAAGGATTGGATATGGTGTGGAGTGGCTGGGCAAGTAGGGTAGGGGATCCAATAATCAGAAAATTCACTTTGAAAATCATTAATTTTTTTATTGAAATGCAAATAATAAAAAAGTAGGATGACTTAACTTAGATTAGTCAAAATTATAATGGCACCACTATTTTTTTTATAATATTATTTTTATTCTGGGGTCCCTATGCTACCAATGAACATTTAATCTTCGATTAATCCTTGTTTTAAAAAACATTATTTATTATTGCTATTAACTAAGCATTGTAGAAAATAGTAATTAATGTTAAACCTTATCAGGTGCGAAACAACTAATTTTTATTTTTAGGATTGGGTTATATTTAAAAACATATTGGGTGCCTTAGGTTTTTTTTTAAAAAAAACAACTAATTTTTATTTTTAGGTTTGGGTTATATTTAAAAACATATTGGGTGCTTTAGGTTTTTTTTTAAAAAAAACAACTAATTTTTATTTTTAGGTTTGGGTTATATTTAAAAAGATATTGGGTGTCTTAGGTTTTTTTTAAAAAAAAATAACTAATTTTTTATTTTTAGATTTGGGTTTTATTTAAAATTTAATACAACCCATAATACTATATAATGATTCTCATTCTTATAAATACATATCATGCCAAGTGATAGAGAGCGTGAGTTAAACCGAGTGAGACAACAATCTCTCAGAGATCGAAGAAGAGAAGCTCAGCAAAGGGGAGATCCTTTAGAGTTGCAAAGAATAGAACAAGATCGCTTACATCAAAGAACACGTCGAGTAAAAATGCAGCAACAACAGGTGGAGGTGGAAGGAAGTGAGGTTTGTAGATGAAATTTTATTTTTGTTTTAAATGAAATTCATTTAATGTCTGATTTAATAAAGCTAAATATATTAGGTCACTTTGTATAATAATATTTCACAGAATGGAAGGGATCATAGACAAGGACAAGGAAGAGGTCGTGGACGTGGACATGGACAAGGATAAAAATGCATAGATGAACATGAAAATCACTTAGCAACCATTCCTATTGATGAAAATGTTCATCAGCCTCAATTGCATCAAGAAATTATTTCACATATAAGACGTGGTCGTGGTCATGGTTGTGGTCATGGACGTGGTCATGGTCGTGGATTTGGTTAGATATATTCAAATAATGATGATTTGATGGTCAAAGATTAATTACTTATAAATCCTATAGAGATTGTTACTATAGAATGAAAATGTGCACAAGGGCGTGAAAGACAAGAACGTTCTAGACAACGAAAAAGATAAGCAGAAGTGGCAGAAAATGTTAGATTTAGTTGCAAGAGTTGATCAAGAACAGGCTCAACCAAGATTGCGAATAGAACATCAACAAATATCTTCTGAACATATGAACAATCAGGTATCTTATCCAAATCTTCATAAGTCAAATACACAAATCATGCATGCAATAACAAGATTTTTTGGCCAAGAGGCCATTACCAGTCATATTTCGGTAACACCAACTTTGTCCATAACGCTAACTAACGTTGACTTTCCCGAGAGGCCATTACCAGTTATATTTCAGTAACGCCAACTTTGTCCATAACGTTGACTAATGCTGACATGTTATGAAAGGTTACGTCCATTGCAAAATAGAAATACATTTAGAAAGGTTGCGTAATACGTTTAGAAAGGTTGCATCATTCTCATTCCTATAAATACAGATCATGCCAGGTGATAGAGAGCGTGAGTTAAACCGAGCGAGACAACATCGTCTCAGAGATCAAAGAAGAGAAGCTTGGCAAAGGGGAGATCCTTTGGAGTTGCAAAGAATAGAACAAGATCACTTACGTCAAAGAAGGCATTGAGCAGAAATGCAGCAACAACAGGTGGAAGAAAGTGAGGTTTGTAGATGAAATTTTATTTTTGTTTTAGATGAAATTCATTTAATGTTTGATTTAATAAAGCTAAATATATTAGATCACTTTGTATACTGATATTTCACAGAATGGAAGGGATCACAGACAAGGCCGAGGAAGAGGTTGTGGACATGGACAATGACAAGGACGAGAATGCATAGATGAACAAGGGTGAGATTGTGCTATGAGTGTGGGATGTTCCTCGTGAATCCATTTTCAAATAAAGACAAAATCCGTAGTTTGTTAAAGTTGCCCAGCTAGGTAGGAAGATGACCTTGCAAATTGTTACCAAAGAATTCTAGTTGTATAAGAGCTGTGAGGTTTCGTAAACAAGGGAGGATGGTTCCAATCAGATTGTTTTTGGCAAGAAAAACTTCAACAAGATGGTAGAGACGAGCAAGTGAGCAAGGAATGAAATCGTCCAAATGATTGTCAGCAAGACTAAGACGTTGCAACAAAGAAAGGTTGCCCAGTTGAGCAGGAATGATGCTGTGAATGTTGTTCTCACTCAGCTCAAGCAATTCAATTTTGTGAAGTGCTCCCAGCCATCAAGGGATTTGCTCTCTTTTTTCTTTTCTTTCATGTTTTTAATTTCTAATTGTTTCCAAAAATACTTACATTTTCATAAAATTCTAGTAAAATCCTAGTCTTTACTAAAAAATAATCCAAAATAATCATAAAATATTTGAGAAATAAGTTTAACAAAGTTTTCATATATCCCAGAAAATTCACCATAAAGATAGAAAATTAATTGAACAGAATTTCAATATGGTTTCTATACAAAACAAATCCAAAATGATAAAAATTTGAAATAATATTGGCATAATAATAAATATAACAAAATAACAACAAAGAGTTAGGAAACAAGATAGAAGTGCATAACAAGAAAAATTAAATTTATATACCCCTTCAAAATCACTTTTTTCCTTCCAAAACTTCCACAATCCTCTTTCTTCTACTTTTAACCAATAAACATATAAACATTAAATCTTCCCTAAACAAAAGATGAAACATAAAATAAGCTTGGGAAGGCCACATATAAGACAACACCACATATTAGGGTATGTGTAGATATGCATGTTTACCTTTTGAACAATGCACACGTGTCCCTTTTTCTATAAAAACGGGAAAAAATGGTTTACACAATATGCATAACAGTACACTGACAAAATGGTGGGCCAGGTGGATGTGTGGTGTGGGAAAGGAGGGTTCATAGCATCTTTTTAATTTTACTTTCATTCATCACTATTTCTGCATCACAAATCTACTAAGCCGTTGAGGAAAATCATGGCACATGAACCAGAGATTGAATTTTAAAAGGAGAAATCTCTCTTTCACCCTATTCATTAAAATGGACAAAAAACTTCTCCCTCTCACTCTTAAAGGATTTCTGATAATAGAAAAGCACTATTAATAAATCTTTTCAAAAGCATAGATTGAAAAGTTGTATCCCATTAATAAATCGATAAACCTTTTTATAAATTAGATTGAAAAATCCTAACAAATTTGAACTAGAATTGGATTAAAATCATTAATATTAGTAAAAGAGAGTAGTTATATTTACTCATGTTGTTAGCCTCATTTTCCAATTTTTTTAATGTAAGAGCTCAACTAAAAATTTTAGTTTTTGGCCAGCATCAAAATTAACAATAAACAATATATTAAACTAAAAAATCAATAAAAATATAACATTATTCAATAAAAATATAACATTATTTATTGGATTAATTGTTCCATCTAATTTTGAATAGACTTCAAGGTTGTCTTGCGATTTATTGTAGATCTTGCAATCAAAATTGGCTTCCAAGCTGTCTTGCAATTTATTGTAGATCTTGCAATTATAGATTTCATAGACTATGTTCAAAAGTACCAACTTGCAATGTACAAGCACTAAAGCTTCTTCCCCTGTAATTCTTGAAACTATCCATATAAAATTAACTAGAATATTGAATATGGAGTAACCAACCAGTCTCCTAAAATAAAACAAATGTTAACGTACTATTTATATTTCCTCCTCCCCATGACCATCCATTATTCCTCCACAGATGTTAACATATTGCTTATTTTTATTCCTCCTCATTACCATCTATTATTCCTCTAATATATTAAAGAATAGAACATGATATTAAGAAATGATAAGGTTGACAACATTCAATACAAAACTTTGCACCTTCTTAAAGCCATGCTACTATTCCCAAATGTTCTATTTCCCCATTGACAAATTATTTTTTTTTAAAAAAAAAAACATCAATGAATAGAGTCTCTTTTTCACCATACATAATCCACTAAAAGGAAGAGCATCTGCAAAAAAATAAAAATAAAAATAAAAATAAAAAAAAATCATTGATATCTTGACTGAATCAATATGTACAATCAATATTTATTCTCTCCTTATGAACCTAAATAGATGTGGGGGTATTTACCTCTAGGGCTATCGTAAGGTTATTTACTTTCCTTTTTAAAGAAAATTTTGATATTTCTTATCTTGGGCCAATAATGATTCTTTGTGTTACCAATTATAGTTGCTATGGTAAAAATAATTTTAAAAAATGGTGCTAAGATATAGTGAATTTTATTAATGAAAAATAAGATTTGAAATACAACCATAATTGTCTTGGGAACTTAAGAGATTAACCAAGTGAAATGATCAATGTTTCATTGCCTAAACTATCAAAAACAACAATAGCAAAAAGTTAAGAATCGAATATATTATTTGAAGGTGCCAATTAATTCCTTGCTTTGGAAATAGAAAACTTAATTTAGTAAATTTCAAAAACTTTGAAAGTAAATTCTATTTTATCTTTTACATTCCCTTCCTAACTTTTTGCCACTAACCACCTATTATATCTACATAGCTTCTACCTACTTGGGAGTTCAATGACTTCTTTCCTTCCAATGGTGTAAGATCACTATGTTAGCAAAGCACTATAAATTTGATTAGGATACCATGCTACATCAATCTAAGACTAGGGTGCTACCAAATCTTCTTAAAAAATCCAAGTGGGACCTTAAAAGCATCATTTACAAACACATGTTACAATGAACATTTGGTCTAATGGTATGTTGCTTTTTCTTTGGATGTTAAAGATTTCAAGTTAAATTCCCAGATCACTCATAAATTATACGTCAAAATGGATAAGCTGGTCTAACAAGAAAACTTCAGTGAATACCAATATTTAATAGATTGATTATATGTTGTACCCCAGTAATTACCCCAATTAATTAAATCAAAGATACTGAGAGAAATGAACATTTCCACCCATGGAATGAGAACAATGTGTAATAAGGCATGATATACAACGACAAATACAGTTAAGTGCCAATACCTAAGTACTCCATGAAAGGAGAAATAAGAAGCCTTGTGATCACTAGAGATTTGGGAGACTATTCCAACTAAGGACAGATAAAGCTCTACGGACGAAGTCCATGGGATATGTGTGCAGCAGCGTTTAGAAAACCAAACTATTAAAAATGATTAGGCAGATGTTGGGCAATTCTTGTATTTTGCATTATTTGTTTTAACAGTTGACTTTTGCATTGCTTTTCCTTCTGGAAAATCTGTAAAAGTAATCAAAACAATTCACAATAAATAGAACTAACCTGCAGGATGACAAAACATGTAATTTCAACATCGCACTAGAGCAACGGACACAAACCAAGAGGAGGAGTTTAATGAACGTTATATACGTTGAAGGAACAAAACGTATCAAGTGGAACAATCACAAGAGATATAAGTCTCAAGTCTCTGATATTGAAAATTCGAAGAAAACCACATGTAAATTGGGTGTTCATATTCAATAAAGCCAGTCATGAGACGATAAAGATAACCGTGCATGCCAGGTTTCGATTTCACAACTGATTGAACTGTACAATTCGTCTACAGAGTACAGGGTACAACAATTTCAAAAGTTATATTAAGGTTGTCCGAAAGTGCAGACGTAATGACATTTCTATGCCACAAAGCGAAAAGGTACAAGAAAATCTCACGTATCGTTTCTTCCATCGTTTTTGGCACACAAGTTTGCCTTACGAATTAAATTCCAAGATCTCGATCTATTACCTGACAGGCAACTTGCAATATTGTTAATTGCTACCCATTAACGAAATAAGCAGAAAGATGTCCAAACCACACCTGTGTGGTGAAGAAATTGTTGTATACTGTAAAAGTATACCAGTATAGATAGATGCTCTTGGATATTAGCGAATCCGGACACATGCATATTATTCTTGGTTGTGTCTGCTGCAAAAATGACCCCAAATTCCTAAAATGAATACAGTTGTGGAGAAACGAACTGATGCCTGTACTCTCTGCTTCCTCTGCAAATAAGCTTTTACATAGGAGAGTTTTTCTGTGCCTGCAAACCCTTTCATCAGAGACAGAGAGAGGGCGAGGGTTTTTTGTCTTTCGCAATGGAATGAGTGCAAGAGCGGTTTCACGGCTTGAAATTCAGTCTCTAATCCATGTGCCACGATTTTGCTGGGATACTTGCGATGCAGAAATGCTGATGAATGCAGTGGTACGGAAATGCTGATGAATGCAGGGGAATATGGAAGAGCAACCCGACATATGTTAGAAACGGGGCAATGGAGGTCAGCGCATTAATAATCCTTTGGCAACTCTGCCGTCAGCCCGTCACGGTTTCCTCCACTCGTCGCAGCGAATATTTTCATCAAACATGTTGAAGGTTTCGTACCTCAGCTGTGTGGATTTCCCTCATTTTTGTCTCTTTCGTGTCCATTGACATTGATGCTTGACTTCACGATTCACAAAACAGAATCGTAGATCTTAGCTGTTTTCTTTGGATAGTTTTTACTGTGAACTGTGAACTTTGGATAGGTAAGGAAGCACGGAACGATCTTTGAGAATGAATGCTTATAACAAGGTATAGTAGCAGTTAATAGTCTCTTCGTTACTTCCAATTGCGTGTATATATCCTTGAATCGCGGTAGGGGAGTGGTCAATAGCAACAAAGCACACTTGAAAATATTGTTGCTTACGGATCTAGATTTAGTTCTATGCAATGCTTCATCATGGATAATAAGTAAAGACTTTCTGTTAGTTAGGGATCCGAGATCCACGGTGTGGGGTATGTAGCAGCGTCGGTTTTAGCATTTTGTATCTAATCCGTTTTTGCTTATTTTGTGTTCGGAACAGCTAGCTCTGCTTACCAGGTGGAAGGCGCTGCTAAGTCCCACGGCAGAGGTCCTAGCATTTGGGATGCTTTTATCAGTAGTAGACCAGGTCTGGGAAAGTTTGGAGCTTCTTCTTCGATCTGTCTCATTTTACGTAGTTTTCAGGGTTAATTAATTTTAATTTTTTCAATTTGGCTTGTCCTTTTCTTTGAACTCAAAAGTTTCATGTGCAATTTTGAAGGGATTATTGCTGGAAATGGTACTGCGGATGTCACTGTTGATGAATACCACGGCTACAAGGTAAAACGGCTATGCATTTTAATTGTGTGATATTTGGACACGTTAATTTAGATTAATTAAATTATTCTACGTTTTGTAGGAGGATGTTGATCTAATGGCAAAGCTGAACATGGATGCATACCGCTTTTCCATCTCTTGGTCAAGAATTTTTCCAAGTATGTATTCAAATGTGCCGATTATTATGAAGGATAGGTACTAAAATCGCTGTATTGGGCCATAACTGTTATGATAACTATTTACAGATGGAACTGGTCAAGTAAACCCCGAAGGTGTCCAGTACTATAATAACTTGATCGACTATCTTCTGAAAAAAGGTATTAATATGCGTGTAATTATGATTCCTTAACATTGTAACTTTTGTTTTTCACTCGAATATCTTCTAAAGACAGGTAATAATATCTACATGATTATAATTTCTTTAACATTGTAACTTTTGTTTTTGCACAAATGCTAATGCTTTGGCTAAGCAATTCTAGCTTGGCCTCTTTTGTTAGACAAATAATTTTAACTCCTATATTCTTGCTTGCATCCTATTGTACATAAGAATTTCAGTTTCAGTATTAGAATTTCAAAATCGACCAGTTAGTTATGGTGCCGATAGTTTAATTTCTTCATCGGCATACTTTATGTGCAAGTTGATTCCTATGGTGATATTGAATTCCTTTATGTCAGGTGTCATACCATATGCGAATCTTTACCACTATGATCTACCGGAGGCCCTGGAAAAGGCTTACACCGGTTGGCTAAACTCCAAAGTTGTGTAAGTTTCTTGGGACGAATTCTAAAAGCAGCATAAATGGTTTTACCCCTGTTTCGGTTTGCCAAAAATTAATGAATTTTTTCTGTTCAGAGAGGATTTTGCGAACTACGCATAGTTCTGCTTCAAGACCTTTGGTGACAGGGTCAAGAACTGGATGACCTTCAACGAACCTCGAGTGGCTAATGCCCTCGGCTATGACAACTGGTATTTTGCTCCAGGAAGATGCTCTCTTGAGTACGGGAATTGTACACAAGGAAATTCTGGTACCGAGCCCTACATAGCCGCTCATAATACGATTCTCGCTCATGGTACTGCAGTAAAAATCTAGAGACACAAATATCAGGTATGAAGTGAAGAACTAATATATGTGGAATACTAATAGCTCTTTAACAATATCTTACATTTAAGTATACATAGATACCAAAATTTTGTAACAAAGTGTTATAAATACGGTGTGATAGTACTTTTCCTTTGACAGGGACAGCACAGTTGCAATACCCAGAACACTTTATAATGTTTTCAAAATTTATAGCATGTATATGTTTACTGTTAATCTTCTAGATAAAAATTCATGTCATTTTTAATTTCATAACTTTGCAAACTAAAATGGTCTGAAATACGCAAACGTTCTGAAATTGCATCTTTTGAACTGTAGCACAAACAAGGAGCCAAGATTGGCATTCTCTTGGATTTTGTTTGGTACGAGCCTCTAACCAACTCCAGTGAAGATGAAGCAGCGGCTCAGAGAGCAAGGGATTTTCATCTGGGCTGGTCTGTGATTATATGCTTTCCTCTGTTCAATCTTAAATCATAGACGAAATACTTTTCGTCATTTTAGTTGCAGGTTAACTTAAATTCTAAATTCATTTTCAGGTTCCTTCACCCATTAACATATGGCAAATATCCAGACAACATGGTGAAAATAGTTGATTCAAGGCTACCTAAGTTTACACGAAAACAAGCGAAAATGGTGACGGGTGCATACGATTTCATAGGAATAAATCAGTATACCGCCTTTTACATGTATGATCCCAAACAGCCCAAGCCCAAAGTGCCAGGCTACCAGGAGGACTGGAATTTGGGATTTGCATGTAAGAGTTCTTTCTAAATATTTACAATGTTCTGCATAACATTTTTTCTGATATCGGACTTTCGCTTTCGCTTATCTAGTGAACGAATTATTGCAGATGACCGCAACGGAGTGCCAATTGGTCCAAAAGTAAGTTTTCAAAAGCAAACAATAACTGTCAATTAGAAATTCTGTACGCCGCTATTCATATTTTCGATTATATCTCGGCGACTGATCCTGCTTGATTATTGCTGCATTTCATTCCAGGCTAACTCTTACTGGCTGTACATAGTGCCGTGGGGAATGTACAAAGCTTTGACATACGTAAAAGAGAACTATAAGAATGCTATTATCATTGTTTCGGAAAACGGTAGTGTGATTATCAAAGTCCAAACCTTTCCCATTTAATCATGAACAATTAAGCTTATAACGATCAACCTTAATTTTGAGGAATGGATCAACCCGGGAATGTGACTCTGCCTTCAGCCCTGTATGACACAACAAGAATCGATTACTTTAAGAGTTACATGCAAAACATGCTGGATGCAATGAAAGACGGAGCTAACGTGGTGGGCTATTTTGCCTGGTCTCTCTTGGACAACTTTGAATGGAGATTGGGTTACACATACGTAGATTTCCATGATCGCCAACGGTATCCCAAGATGTCAGCTTACTACTTTGCTAAGATGCTGAAGCGTAAACATTAACAACCAAACAAAATACTTGCAATTCGCGAAGTCCCTGTTCTCCAGTGTCTTCCTCATTCCATGAGTTGTATTCCTTTCTATGTTTATTGTTTTGCCATTAGGACTGGTTACTCTTCGAGCGCCATGTAATGGCACAATGGGGTAGCCCAAAAATAATGAATGAAATATGTAATGGCCTAATGGGGTGGCTCAAAAATCATGAAAAAGAACAGTTTTATTTAAAATATATGTTCAGTGACATGTGACTTCCTTAAGTTATTTTCACGTGTTAACCAAGGTAGTTAGGTTTGGTAAGGTGATACATTATTCATGTATTCCTATATGGACCTCAAAATAAATGAATAATAATATTTAAAAAAATTCAGAGTATATTATATTATTGAAGATAGAGTCAAAAAAATAGTTTTTGGATGTTTTTTTCAGGTTTTCATCCTTGCAATTAATTTTGAACCCTTAGGTAGAAAAAAGATCAAGCCTTACCCTGTTCAACAGTACATTCACTAGTTTTGGCTTCTTAGTAAAGGGTTAAACTAAAAGGAATATATCCGTTGTCACCAACATCACCCATGAATGGGGTCTTTCCTAATTTACTTTCACGACAAAAGCTTAGTTTCACAGACGTAATAAGCATAAAGAATAATCAAACTGAAAGTCAAGTAACATTGTTTCCATCAACCCTAGATCACTATCATTTTCAAATTACACCACACTAGCTCTCTTTTAGTACGGTGGTACTCAAGAATTTGGCATCTATGCTCAAGAATTAGCAAAACTGTTTTTGTTGGGATTGGCGGCATTGGCTTTTTTTTTTCTTGGGTTCTGGATTGCAGTTTTTCCCCTTTGCTATGGTTGTGGATTGCTGTTAATTTTGTGTTTTCGGTTCTGGGTTGCTGACTTCTAGCCTAGATTTTGTGATCCAGCGGCATGGATTCTTCGGCAAAAATGGCGTAGAAATCATGCATGATGGATACTTTCCATAAAAGGAAAAGAGTAAATATAAGAAGAAATCATAAAAGAAAAGAGTAAATATAAGAAGAAATCATAAAAGAAATCATTACTAAGAAAGAAAAAGGTTTCCTCTTCTTCTTCTTTCCTTCACCTCTCTTGTTCTATCCTCATCATTTTTCCCATCCTATACCCCTTCTCCCTTTCTCCCTTTCAATATCCTCATCATTTTTCCCATCCTATACCCCTTCTCCCTTTCAATATTAGTGTTGTTGTTGCTAAGTGCAACTCATTGCTCAATGTTATTACATGTAACTTATTGTTGTTGGATGCTTACTACTATTGTTGCTAGTAGTTGTTGCTAGTAGTTGTTACTAGATGATGTTTGTGGATGCTACTTGGTGCTACTGCTATGCACTACCACCATTACTAGTTGTAGCTATTAATGATTCTACTAAGTCCTTTGTTTTCTTTTCTTCATGTTATTGTTTTATTAATATTATGATCTTTTCAAGTTATTTCATCTTCAATATTTTTACTTGTAAGTAATACTTTCAAATCTAATGTTCTTTTAAATTATCAATCACGTTTCTCTTTTATTGAGACTTATTCATGAGCTAGCTATGTTTATATGCAAATTACCCTAGGAAATAACCTTGCAAAGTCATGGATTTTTTGGTATTGGGCATTAGTTTACCTAAAGGCCTAAATTTTTGCATCAACATCCCTCTCTAGTACTTGTAGTAGGGCTACCATCATGGTCTCCCTTAACTAGCTATTATTCCTCTAGTATCTTGTCTTTAGTTTGGATTTCTTTTTCTGTTCTTTCTTTCTTGCTTTAATAAAAAAATCTTCTTTGTTAACTTAGTTTATGGTTGAACCTAGTGAAACTCTTAGGCCTCAAACTAGGAAAACAACAAAACAAAAATTTTAAGCTAATCATTTTCCAAGTCATATTTGTACAAGACCTAGATTTTAAGTCCTTACATTTTTCAAACATGGCAAACCATGTTGCTCGACATTTGGTCAATAACCCTTTCAACTTTCAAAAATTCAACCCAATTCCAAAACCTCTTTAATAGAATTCTCTTTCTTTCAATCTATCTTTTAATAATGCTCATCAACATCTTTAGAATTTCAAGATATTACTAGGCATCCACAACATAATTCAACATGATGTAGCTTGTAGGTCTTTTGTCACTACCTTCCGAGGCACAATAACTCAATGGTCTTTAACCCTTTCCAATTCTTAAATCTTGACCTAGAATGAGTTCAAGTCTCATTTTATCTCTTAATTCGACAAGTTTACTTGTCCCAGTATAGCTTCTAGTAACTTTACTAGGCTTTGAAAGCTTAGTGGAGAAACAATTAGAAATTACAATTTAAGGTTCTTCCAATAATTGTTATATGTTCCTAGTGAGATGCATCCACAACTAGAAGGAATCTTAAACTCTTAGTTTCTCTATCATTGATCCTTTCTTTGCATATGCAATTAAATCTAATCCTAATATTACCAATTTGCAAGGAGCCACGTTGAAAGTAGTTGAGCTTGAACATATCACTCTCACAAACTCTTTAAAATTCTAATTTGGAACTCTTGGCCTAGGTTTCCCAAATTCTTTACAGCTAATCCTCCAATTCTCAACTCTCTACCAAACATTCAAAGTCCAAATGCTTCCTCTTCATTATTTCTTCTAAACATTGTCCTAAACGATGATCAATTGAAGTTCTTAATTCAATCTATTATCAACCCTCTGTGCCACCCCCACCAACGCCACCACCACCCCCTCCCCACACCCCCCACCCTCCAAACCTTCTATCCCTATCCCCGAGATAGCATAAATCTTCAACTTACCTAAATTTGAGAATCAACCTTCAATGAACGAAGTCTTAACCACCCTACGAAAGCTTTCTAATGAAGTGATTAAACTAAAATGCAATAATGTTAAAATAAGAAATCAACAAAATGAGGCAAATGGAAACCTAGGAGAAGAAGCTCTTAGCAAATATACTAGGTTACACATCACCAAACAACATTGTGAGAAGTATTGTCCATAATTTCAAGCCTTATATGGGGATATCACCTAAGATTTACAAAGCAACCAAAAGGAAAAAGCCCCACTAATGGTTTTAGAAATATCTAGTAAAACTAAAAATGAACTAGTAACATCCTTTGAGCAAGTTATGATTAATGAATCTACCCCTACAAATGCATAATTCAAGAAGAGTAGCAACATCATAAACAACTCTAGTGACCTAAAGGAAAATGCATACATCCATCCTAGCATATGAAACCATAATAATACATCTCAACAACAAATATAACCTAGAGCATCATTACAAATGATGCATATTCATTTCAACCAAAACCAACCTGAACCTAGGAGTGAGATGAAAACTTAGGATCTTATAGAAGATTTGAAGAGGGTTAAGGCTAACATATCCATGTATAAATTATTGTAATTTAAAGAATTCAAAGAAGTCATACGTGGATTGATTAATGAATTTAGAGATAAAGGTAAGACTCCTATGAATGAAAAACAAGTTCATTTTGTACATAAAACTAGAATCCTTGACACAACCATTTTTCACCAACAAGCCAAGAAGGACCAATCTCCTTTTCTAACCACTTTGGTCATACTAGAAAAGAATTTTTCCTAATGGATTTAGGAGCTACCTTAAATGTAGTGCCCCTTAAGGTATGTAAAACTTTGAAAGTCCAAATTATTCCCCAAACGGGAAGTGTTATCCAACTTGATGAATCAAATGTCTATGTAGTAGGATCATTAAAAGATGTTCAAATTCACCTAAAGAAATATCCTAATTTTTCATGTTACATAGAAATCTTAGTAGTTGATATGAAACCTACTTATGGCATGTTGCTATCATGTACCTTCAATGCCCAAATTTGAGGTTTATTTAGATCTGATTTCTTAGAAATTCTTCTTCTAATTAAAGGAGGATCTAAACATGTAATAATTCCTAGAGAACATTTTCATTGTCATGTCATCTTAAGTCTTGATTAATTTCAGGTTATATCAATAGATCAAAGTATAAACTTTGTGAGAGTCATTAATCTTAATTTTGGTGAGTACAAGTTGGACAAAAATTTTGATGCAATGAATGACTCCTTACTCAACACAAATGCCTTTATCCATATATATTCCACATCATATTACCAAACTTATAAAGAGATTTTTGAACTTCACGTTGACACACTACCTTTCCACCAATATGACAAAAAGGATTATCTATTTGGTGATCCTCCTCCAGTTGGTAAAGATAAGGATATTAGTAAAATCCTCATTAACCAATCCTCAAATGATAATCCAATTTATGATGATGATGATACTTATATTGATCAAAGGGCTTGCTTTTCGGATTTCAATAACTTGAATACATGTGATGAGTGGAGAGGTATCCCTACACTCAACCATACGAATACGAGTGTAGCATGCGCGATCCAGTCGAACTCTGCAGATTAAGTGCCTACACACCTCATGGAACACTTAAGGTTAATCATTTGTTGTCTTCCTAGACTTGTAGTTGTCACAATTGTATGGTTAAGTAAGTTTGAGGTATATGATTTTTATGTCTTTTCTATTTTATCTCCTATGCTATTGAGGTGAAGGGTGAAGAGACTAATTGACTAACTTTAACTAACTAACTAAGCATTAATTAACCTAGCATCAGCATCCATTCCCACTTACTGTTCACACCCTAAACCAATGCAACCTTGGCTACCAAATGCTAGTTGTTGCTGGGATCACCAAGCATAATGCATGTGCTTGAAGTGGTCGTACTGAGGCACTTAACTAGGAGAGAAGGGTTGAGAGAGATTTAATGAACTAATAAAGCATTTAAATAAAAAATAAAAAATAATAGTAAATAAAATCCTAACTAGCCTATTCCATGCACTGCAAGGTTTATCCAAGAAGTTCATCTTTATTTCCGTACACAAACTTATGTTCAGGTATAATAATTGCTTGAATAAAGATCTGGTCACTTTGGAGTTCCTACTGCGGGCACATGAAAATTAATCTATCTCTGGAGAGGTCAAACTGCCAGAGTTTTGCTACGGTCTAAGCCTAGGATGAGAAACAAGGGAGAGCCGCCTCTTATTTATAGACTTGGTGGCGCACCGTGATATCACGTACGTGATATTGCGGCCCATGCGATATCGCCTCCCATCATACCCCCATGACTGAATGAAAACTCGTCCTCGAGTTCCTTACAATAATATCAGAAAGGTATGGGACTATTGACTCAAATGGAACTAATGGGATGAATGGGATGACATGTGAATGGATCATCATTACAAGATATGACAAAACTAGTGTTCATGATAATAAGAGTGAACACCTTATACATTTGACATTAGGCCTCATGTGGCAGCTGAGAGAGAAGAGAGAAGAGAAAAGAAGTCTATTGCTGCCAATGCTAGGATTGCGCCTTTTGTTGTCCATCCGTAAGTACATCATCGATCTCATTCCTTGCATAGCTGCTTCAGCACCGATCCATTCCAAGTGTTCCCTCCAAATCCAATCTATTATTGTATGATTACCATCTGCACACACAACACAGTCTTGTATTAGCAAGGGTAAGTGAATCATCATGTAATTGGTACCTTGCCTCAGTGAAAGGTCCATTGGCTGGGTTGTGGTATGGCTGATTGCGGATCTGGAGATGTATTAATGGTGACTACCGAAGGTGTAGGGGCTAGGAGAAAATCAAAAAAATTAGGCCCCTGTACCCCCATGACTAATTGTAAACCTTCAGTAGCAAGAGAATGGAAAAGAAAAAAAAACAAGAAAGATGAAGAAAAAGAGACAACTATTACGTCAATGAAATGGATGTTAAGATGGAAATGAACAAAATAAAGTGGATTGCGAAAATGTTAAGGGAAAGAATTTAACAAATGCATCAAATAGGAATGCCAGTGGGTCCTTCCCAAAGCAGGCTCATGCCCTTAATGCCCTAACAAACCCACATTCAAAGAGTCCATAGGCTCTGGGAATGTCCTTTGAAACAAGAGTTAAAGTCTTAACTACAAGAATTTACCAAAAAGAAAACAATGCACCTACCAGAATATAAATTAATGATACAACCAAAAATGAGGTTATAGATGGGGGAAGAATGATTGAAAGGAGAGAATGGAATGGAGTCTCAAGAACAAGGTGGTGTATACCCCTTGTGTGTTTCATGATTAATGTGACTTGGTAATGTACCTCCTGAAATCGTGGGTCTCCAGCTGGAAGGAAAACAGAGACCGTGGGATCGCAGGACGAGAACAGAAGACCCTGCCTTCACCTGAGGGCGAGCTGGAATGCATGAAGGTAGAGTACCTTGGGTGGTCCGCACGCGGATCAGACAAGGATTTCCCTGCGCGTATGCAAAGTGCTATACGCTGGGTTATGCGTAAACGATGTAGTGAGCGTAAACAAAGCGTAAACGGCGTTAAACAAATGCGAACAGAGCGTGAGCGTAAACGGGCGTGAACAGAATATGTGGGCCAAGTTGACGTAAAACTGTAAAATGTAAACAATCTTATGCAGTAAATGTAAACAATGGTATTACATAGTCAAAGTACAGTGCACCGGTCTAACGTAGTCGTGAGGGAACACAAGGCGGACGAAAAGCCCCGGCGTATGCAGGGATGACTCGACTGGTTCGAAAGACAAGCGGAGCGTAGAGACTGTATGTACAGCTTACAGGGCTCTCCAGCATAAGAGGGTTTCAGCTCTTGTACGCAGCGTAAATGTTCTTTGGTGTGCTTCGGGATTTTTTTGCCAACCCCTGGTGAAGTGGGAAATCGGGGTTTATATACAGGTTGTTACACTAGACTTGGGTTAGGAGACACGTGGCGCATTGATCGGGTGCACAAACTTTACAAAAATACAACATATTACATCTATCAGGCGTATACGCTGAATGAGGTGGGCGTATACGCTGAATGAGGCTGACTTGAACTTGGGTGGAGATGCTGTGCTGGGCGTATACGCCGGGCGTATACGCTGCGGATGCAGGGCGTATACGCTGGAGGGTGCTAGGTGTATACACTGGGCGTATACGCTGAAGGATGTCCACTTGCTTCAATCCTTGCTCTTTGGTGTTATCTTCATGCTGTCATTGAGACTTCATCGTCGGGCGTGTGCATCTGTGGCATCGAGCGTATAGGCGAGGCGTGTACACTGGGCGTGTGGGCCGGATGTCCACGATGGGCGTATACGCTGGGAGTGTCATGCGTGCATGCAGGGCGTATACGCTGGTACTGCTAGGCATATACGCTGGTACTGCACACTTAGGGAAAATTAAGCGTTGCGATCCCCAAGGTTTCCGTATGTCACATCTCATGCAGCCGATGTCGTTCGTGGGTCCCAAGGTCCTTCTTGGTGTCTGACAAATACTAAGCTCTAAATTTTGTGGTGTTTCAGGTAAATCTCATTCCAACGCTGACCTCAAGCAAACCACATTTAGTGATTTTGCATTAATGCATTCGGCCAATCCATCCACTTAAATAACAATAATGCCTCCCCCAAGAGCCATCACCATTCGGACGAAACACATGAGGAGAGAATGGGAAGCGAGGAGGGCCTTAGTTAGAGGGAACATTTTTATTTTAGTTCCATAACCAGTGCTTATAGCCCAAGGGATTATTTTATCTAAGGGGTGTGCTTTGAATTCTTATTTTCTTCTCTTTTTTTTTTCTTGTTATTTTTTTTTTTGTTTTTGTGTTTTGTGTTTTTATGCTTGAGAACCACACCATGCAAAGACTTATTATTTTTATTGACTCAGTTTCCTGATAATTGGGTAACATCAGAATGGTAAGAAAACTCAAGAAGAAAACATCCAAGCACCCAAGAGAATGGCCAACACAAATGCATCAAGTTCCCTTGAAGTCACACCATTTTCAATCCTTGATTCCTTCCTTAGCTTGAGAAATACCTAGTCACTAGTTCATTAATGTTCTTATTAGAAAGGGATTGTACATTTCCAAGCTAAGAGAGACCATAGACTTTTGTGGATGAATGGATGAAGTGGACTCATTGCCTATGACATCAAAAGAAACATACCTTAGTAACAACATCATAATTTAAAGGTAAAAACCAAACATTAGCAATCAATAGGGAAATAGTTCATATCATCATGAAGAACACTTATTGGGTGACAAACCTACAGGATGGATAAAACACACACACACACATGCACATAAAGAAATGAAAAAGTATAATGATGTTGTAAAACAAAAACAAGAAAATTTAAAGAAATTTATAAAACAAAAATGTGTAAAACAAAAAATGTGTAAAACAAAAACGTGTAAAAAAAATGTGTAAACCAAAAACTAAAAAGAATTGAGGGCCTCTAATGATCAGCATAGGTGGCCATCTCCCCCATGACTGAATGAAAAGGGAGATATTTGAAATAATGAGCACCTATTTGAATTTCTTAGAAGCGTCCAACTTCTCCCAATTGATGTTTTTAGGTTAAGGGGTAGAAGTTGGCGATGCTCATATTCTAATGTGTTTATGCCTTTGTTGTTAGCATGAGTTGTTTCCCTAGTTTGTTCCATGCATGTTGGTCAGTTGCTCTTTTGACTAGTTGTCAACCATGGGGTGTCCACTACTTGTGTGGTTACTACATACAGGCACCTTTGTATTTGTGTTTCTAGGGCACACCAGTTGCATGAAGGAGATGTTGAGCATTCCTCCATGTCATCACCCTTTGAGTCACTGTATGTGATGCATGGAACTTTCTTCTTCTCGATCTTTCCATAAATGTTTATCTTGGATATCTCTAAGGAAAGATCATGGATCCCTAGGTACGCATCTATTGTACTCAGCCATGACCTTCCCATTATAATTGGGAAGCCCTTGTTGTTACTGTTGACTTCTATCACCAGGAAGTCAGTTGGGTATGACTAACTACACACAGTGGTAACAATGTCCTCCACCAATCCCAAGGGAATGGTGATGAACTGGTTAGCCAGATCAAGTTGAATATTGCTCTTCTTAAGTTGGGACAGGTTCCAAGCTTGATACATTTCTCGTGATATTAAGTTCACTTTGGAACCTGAGTCAAGAAGAGCCTTATGTGGTTCATTCTTGGTAACTTGTAGATAGATTAAGGGGCTTCTAGGATCAGAGAGTTTCCTAGGAAGGTGGCCTACCTTGATCCAATCGGTAACGGTATGTGTTAACATAACTGTATGCATTAAGCTCTGTTGTTGGACTGAAAGGAGCCTCGAAGTCTTAGATGGTGGAGGAGTGTGCACAGACTTAACCACTTGTTGTTGTGAGAGCTTTTCTAGGCTTTTGATTTTGAAGAAAGGTATTCTCTTCTTGCAGTTGATAGAACTAGCAGTGGGTTGAATATTTACAGCTCTCGTAGCGTTATGTTGCTGCAGTTGAGTGGGGAGTTCCCCTTGCATTGTTGGAGCAGGTGGTAACGGAACTACCGGTGGAAGAGTGACGGATGGATTTGGAGGATGGTATGGATGTAGAGCATATCCCGGAGGAGAATGAGTCCTTCTAAAATACTCCCAAACTTGGTAGTGATGTTGGGGAGTTGTGTGACCCATAGAGTCACTTGGAGAAATCAGCTGCTGCACGTAATAGCCATAAAGATCATGTTGCTAGTAAGGGTATTGCTATCTAGGCAGTGGCATCCCCCATGACTGTGGGTGTTGCCACTACTGATGTTGCTTGATGGGTTATGGTAGAGTTCCACTTGGATAGTATGTTAACAGTTGGTGGAACTACCTTGGGTTACCTTGGGGATAAGGTAACCTTTGGGGTGTTTGCCATCTATTAAGTGTCAAGTTGAGTGCATACATCCCAGACTCTTGTAGATGTGAGATGATTGGACAACATCCCTTAGGATGGTCATATTGGTAGATCTCACATCCACCGTCATTGTTTATGTCAGAATCCACAACCTCATCGGAGATAGTAATTTTCCCCTTACCATTGTTACATGCGTGGTCTGCATCTCTCCTCTTTTTCTTATCAGAGTTACTACCTCGTTCCACCTTAGACTCCTCTACAATTTTCAGGATAGTTTCAAGTCTAGAGTCTAAAGAATCCCACAATTGATCCACCTTAGTTGATACTTCTGTTGTTAGCTTTTGAAGTGGAAAGGTTTTCCTATTCACCAACTCTTCAAGCGGTGACTCATCCTCCTCATCGCAAAATTTCACTCCCTTCTTCCAAAGGGAAGGATCGCGGTTATATTCTTCCACACTTTCTCTTTTCCGTAGCTCCCCTTCTTCTTTGGCTACTTGCTTCAGCAAGCAATGAATTTCATGGGATCTAAGTTCTAATAGTCTTCCTTGGGCATAAGTCCCAAGGGTTCTCCTAGTTTCATACCTTAGCCCATCTACGAGGTGGCGAAGTTGATCCCATTGTGCATAACCATGGCCCGAGCAACGATGTAACAATGCATAGTATCAGCCCATGGTAGCATCCAAGGATTTGTGATTACCATTTTTCCATCCTTGGATCTGTTTATGCAAATTAGACACTCTCGAGTACGTTTGGTACTTGTCGTTGAACAACTCTAACATCATACTCCATCTCCTAATGGTTTTCGGCTCTAAGGATCGGTACCAACTCTCTGCTTCCTTTTTGAGTATCCTAGGAAACAACTTTAGTTTCTGCCACTCATTCTCTATATTTTTCTAAGCACAGGCATCATGGAATTCCTATAAATGATTTTGCGGATCAGCGTTGTATCCCCCCTCAAACTGTGGGATATTATTCATGTCCAAGCATTTGATCCAGCTATCTTTTTGATGCCTTGTTGGTATTCTAACTACCTCCGTTATATCTAGCATACTTCAGGTGGCAAGTAGGGGCTCGTCATGATCATCTCTTTCATGACGTTTATGATGTCTACGTTGTTGCCTACTTTCGCTTCGTTCATGCCCTTGTCCTCTCTTTCGAATCTCTCATTGAGGTCTCTCATTTTGCCTACCTGTATCCTCACCATTATGCTCTTGGTGGTTGTGCCTAGATGTAGAAGGAGAGGGTGAGTGATGTGATGAAGGGGAAGAAGAAGGAGAACCATCGCCATGATGATGTTTCTTGTCTTCTCTTCTGCTGCTACGGCCCCAATCATGATGATGATCCAAGTGCTCATCCTTGTCATGTGTTGTTGTTCCCTTAGTGAACAATTGGCATTCATGGGGATCAGAACCAATGTTATGTATTGTGGAGTGTAGGTTCTGATACCCCACCTCCTCATCATCATTAGGAGGGGGAACATCATTTGATAGAGAACCCATTATAAGTGGTTCACCATCTCTGATTTCACTTAGGACGTGTGGGACCCCTTTGCCCTTCAATAGTGTATGGTGGCTCTCTTGCCTCAAGTTCCTTAGACATTGTGCTGATGTGGGATGGTAATCCCTTGTGTTGAAATCACCTATAATGTACTCAGCATATAGCTGTGTCATGCCGATCTGTGCAAGAGCATGGAGGAGCATGTTTGGGACTAACCGATCTGGGAGGTAACACTGTGTTACCTTGCAAGTCTCTCCATCACAGCTATTCATCCTAATGGAGGATAAAGGTGAAATTTGGAATATACTCATCGGGATGAGTATAGACTATTCAATGTTGTTGAGGAACTGGCAGATTTTGGTTATGTGTTTGATGTTGCCAACTATTTCTTGTATGATCCCTAGGTGGTGAATTGCTCTTGTTAGAAGAAGACATTGTTATTTGATTTGGTGTGCTATTTAACTATTATATAAATTTTTTTTCATTTAATTAACCCTAAGGTTCTTTTAAGCTCCCAACGATGTGGATAATTTCCTATGTTCTACTTAGCGCACAAACACTTAGTCCCCAGTAATGGTGCCAATGATGAGTGGCAAGGTACCCCTACACTCAACCATATGAATACGATCGTAGCACGTGCGATCCGGTTGAACTCCACAGACTAAATGCTTACATGCCTCATGGAACACTTAAGGTTAATCATTCGTTGTCTTCCTAGACTTACTTGTAGTTTTCACGATTGTATGATTAAGTAAGTTTGAGGTATATGATTTTTATGTCTTTTCTATTTTATCTCCTATGCTGTTGAGGTGAAGGGTGAAGAGACTAATTGACTAACTTTAACTAACTAACTAAGCATTAATTAACCTAGTGTCAGCATCTGTTCCCACTTATTGTTCACACCCTAAACCAATGCAACCTTGGCTACCAAATGCTAGTCTTTGTTGGGATTACCAAGCGTAATGCACGTGCTTGAAGTGGTCGTACTGAGACACTTAACTAGGAGAGAAGGGTTGAGAGAGATTTAATGAACTAATAAAGCATTTAAATAATGAATAATAAATAATAGTAAATAAAATCATAATTAGCCTATTCCATGCACTACAAGGTTTATCCAAGAAGTTCATCTTTATTGCTGTACACAAACTTGTGTTCAGGTACAATATTTGCTCGAATAAAGATCTGTTCACTTTGGAGTTCCTACTACAGGCACATGGAAATTAATCTATCTCTGGAGAGGTCAAATTGCCAGAGTTTCACTATGGTCTAAGCCTAGGATGTGAAACAAGGGAGAGCCGCCTCTTATATATAGACTTGGTGGCACACCGCGATATTGTGTACGCAATGGCATGGGGGACAATGCGATATCATGTACGCAATATTGTGTGGGATGCAATATCGCGGCCCATGCGATATCGTGTCCCATCAACATGGGTACTTAGGATTGATGAAGCCTTATCAAATCAAGGATGTGGAGCTAAAATTATGTTAATTCTCCTTGGGGAAGCTCCAAACCTTAAGGCCATTCATTTTTCAAAGTCCATGACAAACAACATGGCTAAATATGAAGCTTTAATCCATGAACTAAAGTACACTATTTACTTTGATCTTAAAAATTGAAGATTTACAGTGATTTACAACTTATTGTGAATCAAAGAAATAATGTTTATGAACATAAGGGCCCTTTAATGAGAGCATACAAGATATATATAAGAATTAGTCAAGGAATTTGATTTAATTACATTATAACATATTCCTAGAGATGAAAACTACATTCCTGATGCTTTAGCACAAGTTTCTTGGGTTCTTGATCTTTCAGTTTCTTATGGAACTTGGGATTTTAAAATCATCATGGAAAATGTTTATTGTTACTTCATCCCTAATAATGTGCTATATTTACAAGTATTTGATGATTGAAACACCACTAATTTTGGCCTAGCACTTTTAGACAAGAATCAAGCTAATTCATGCTGCTGCCCAACATGAGTACAACATGACCAAACTTGGAGGCCTCTGAAACAGCCCCTGATGGTCCATAATTCAATAGGCAAGGTCCCCTCAGGGCCCACAGACGCTGCACAGCGTAAGGATCAGCGTCACCAACTTTTGGAGCCCCAAAATTGAGTCAAAACAGGCTGAAATTGAGCACAAAGACCCCCCATGACCTTCATTAAGGTCCGTAGCAACTCTCAGCCTCCAGAAAATCAAGATTTGGGCCTCAAATGTGCCATTTTGAATTGGTGACGCTGGGGTTATTTTTTCAGATGCTGCACAGCGTAAGGATCAGCGTAACCAATTTTTAGAGCCCCAAAACTAAGCCAAAATGACTTGATTTTAACGGTGTAAGTCATCCTCAAGGTCCACTATTGATAACTATGGGTCCCAACCTTCAGAAATTCCAGATTTCAGCCCAAAATTGCAAGTTTTGGAGGTCACACTACAGGTCACACTGCAAGTCGCGCTGGATGCTAGACAAGCGAGGCGGTGTTAATCCTTCTTGATTTTCTTTTTTAAGAAATCTATAAAATGGAAAAGGGATATGAAAGCCCATGCAAAATTAGGCCAAATATTAAGCAAAAAGAAAAAAAAGAAATATAATTTTTCCAAGCGAGCCAAGTTGGAACTAATCTTTTTAAATTTTTAAAAAAATTTTATCGTTGGGGGTTTGTATTTCTAATTTGTATTTTTTTATGGGCTTGAATGACCCACAAATTGTAAAATACATTGAACCTAGTCAAAGAAAACCCTAGCCAAACCCTAGCCCAACCCCATAAATACCCTACCAATTCACACAAATTGGCAACAAGCAACAAACAAGAGAGACAAGAACAACAAGAGAAGAACAAAGACAAAGGAGGCAAAGAGAAGCAAAGCAAAAGCAGCAAGAAGGAGAAGAAGATTGGAAGAGGCAAAGATTGGAGAAATTGGCGATTCCAAAGGAGGATAGAACTTGCAATCCTTGGGTGCTCGGCACATCCGATTTTTGGCTTCCAAGTTCTTCTCACATCATCACATCATCGTGTCATATTTTTCCGGGGCTAGGCGTTTGACTTGCCATTCACACTTGTGCAACTACGCTTTGACCGGTGCACATTTTTTAAAAAAAACAATATAATACAGTTTCATTATTGCCTCCCATTCACATTGTTTAAAGTTATTTTTATGCTTTACAAATATAACTTTGTTTATGCTTTATTCATAATCCTGTACACTTTATTTACATTTCGTATCATTGTTTACATTCCGTTTACATTCTGTTTACGATAACCCCAGCACTAGCCGTAGCTTACGCTCGGGGAAGTCCTTGGTTGATTTGCGTGCAAACCATCCAAGGCACTCTGCCTTCGTTCCCTTTTCTAGCTTACCCTCAAGCGAAGGCAGAGTCAGCTGTGCCTGCCCAACGATCTCTCGGTATTTGTTTCCCTTCCAGCCTTACACCGATGATTTAGGTCAGTACAGTTTTTGGCGCTAGAAGGAGGGCACTTTCTTGTTATTGATTAAAACCTCACTACCTATCAAAACTCATCCATCTTGCCCATTTGAGTCTCTTCATCCATATTGATCACACTAAGCTTGTGTCACCCCACACTACAACTGCTTATGATCCAACCTCATTCGTCTATCCCAGTCCATTCACATTTATCATGGAATCTTCCCAAGTTAACCCAGTAACACTACCAATTGCTTTAAACCCT
>MNCI01011336.1:616342-667998 GCA_015680685.1 Gnetum montanum | reverse complement strand
AGTAAGGCAAGGATTCCCCTAGCCTCCACAAACAAGAGGCCTCCCTTTGTTATCAAGGTACCACCCCAGGCACCCACAACACCCTTTGTGGTCAAGGCTCCACAGACATCGTCCGCTAAGACGTTAAACTGGCATGACGCAGCAACAAAAACCGCTAAGCAACCTTTCATCATAAGAGTGCCACAACAAGATGACCCCTCACCTACCCAAAGCCCAATAGTGGACAACATCTCGATCCCTCCTCCTCCAAGGGTTGACCCCACTAGCAACCTGGCTAGGCCCACCAAATGGAAACGTAAGCACCTCACAACTCCCATGACTGAAGAAAAGGCCACATTTAGCAAACAACAACTAAACATTGGGGCCCCTACCCCCAAGCAAACCAAGCCTAAGTCCCCCTCCTGAGAGGTCTATCTCTCAAGCTTCATGGAGGAAGTTAAAACCAACACAATAGCTAATGACAAGGACTTCATAGCTGCACTAACCCAAGTAAAACAAGAGCTAAAACAAAAGAACACAATGATGAGTTTGTACGATCTGGTCATGACTTCAACCACTCACCGCGAAGCCTTGGCTCAAACGTTAGCATCCATTCCTATTACAGAGGACATCCCTGCAAACGAAAAATCCATCCGTGCAACGATTTCGCAACAGACACAACAAGGATTAGGTTCAACAACCTTAGCCTTTTGTGATGATGCAGTTAAAGTCAACCCCAAATGAGGGGAAGTCACTACATCTCCACTATCCATTAGCATTTGTGTTGGGCAGTGCATCATCCGCAGAGTGCATGTTGACGATGGTGCAGCAATGAACATAGTCCTATACTCCGTCATCGACAAGCTAGGCCTGGCAGATGAAATCAGGCCAACCAAAACCACATGTCTAAAATCCTTCAATGGATCACATGTCACGGTCAAGGGTACAATAAACTTAGCCTTTGTAGCGGGAGAGCAATTCCCCACTAGCGCAGATTTCACTGTTATAGAGGAGATGCCAGGTTTCAACATGATTCTAGGTAGGCCTTGGCTAGCTCAACTAAGGGCCATCTCCTCTCCCATCCACCAAGAAATCCACCTTCCATACGAAGGTGGTCAAGTTATCATCCATGGTGATAACGCTTCCTCTTTGACTATCCACGACATAGACATGGTGCAAGTTTTGGAAGAAGAGTTTCTTAATGATACACCTATGACAACCAACACAACCCTTAAGGCTAACACACCCAAACAAGTGGTTGAAGCTGACAACCCCCCAAAGGGTCCTAAACCTTGCATGCTCCCTAATCCATGCCTAGCTAGGAAGCAACTACATGACCAAGAGTCTCCCTTGGCTAAAAATGTGCTTGATGCTTGCCTACCTTCTGCCTACTCCTCTGACATGCATTTTTTGACTTTTGTGTACATTGCACTAGCCTATGCATTTACATTTTGCTCGCTCACTTACCTCATGCATTTTTCTTTGATTACACATTCGTCAACTTAGTTCACACATTGCATTTGAAAAAATTCAAACATAAAAAAACATAAAACTACAAAAATAAATGGCATGAAAAGGCCTTAAACTAGCTTACGGCCCGGAACGGCCTAAAACTATCATTTTTTGCATTGCTTTTCTTTCATTCATACATTCGAACTCTATGTACGACAGGTGTTGCTTGATGTTGTTTTCTTCCTAGTTGACTTTTGTAGGATCTTGCAGACACACAGCATGACCATGCATGCAGCATCACACTTTACACAAGCAAGGTAAGCATTAGTCCGCTATGACTATGAACTGGCACAGAACAGTCTTGGATCATGACTTAAAACTGATACCACAGAACAGTCCTGGATCATGACTTAAAACTGATACCACAGAGTTCTGTCCGGTATGACACTAAACTGCTACACCCATCCGCCATGACATGAAACTAGCGTCCAGAGTCCACTAAGACTATAAACTAGTTTTCCTCTTCATAGTCCGCCATGACTATAAACTAGCAATGCACCGTCCTCTACGATGCTAAACTGGCACCGTCCAAGGGGTTATGACGTAAAACTAATCCACAATAGTCTGCTAAGACTATAAACTAGTGACATCATTGATGACCAGGCAAAAATTTAAAAAGATCTGTTGCTGCAGTTGGCTATTCCTGTTCCACAAAGACTTGTTGCATGATTCATCCCATAGGGCCTAATGAAATTGATGCTATTCATGATTCTCTTTGCTTTGAAAGCTGCACGTGGTGACTCCATCACCTTATTTAAAGTGTTTAGCTGATTGTTTCATTTGTGGTTTTCTTGTCTTCTTGGAGTTGTGTTTGCAGGATGACACTTCTGAGGCATTTGTGCATAGATGCACTTCATCATGATAACAAGGTATCACATTTTTCCTGACGCACGCAACTGGGTTAATCAATCCATTCATAAGTACATTCCTGATTCCCAATGCATCCCCTATTTCCCCATCATGCTCCCCTTAGCCTATTCAATTACACCCCTCTGATACATTCTGCTCACCTCAAAACTCTTGATACACTGTTGCACACTGTAACTCTCTAAGCAGTTGCAACACAAAACATGATACACCGTACATGATGCAAAATGCAAGTGCTCAAACATGAGCATGGAACAAAAAGAAAGCTCTTTCAAAAAGACCGAAAAAAGAACAAAAAAAAAGGAAAAACAAGAAAGGCAAAAAAAAAAAGAAGGTCAAAGAGCAAAATGCATGAAAAAGGTCTTCAAGACCTCGTTGACATCATAAACAAAAGACTATTGGCCATTCTCATACAAGCCCTAGGCGAGAAGGCAATTGTCTTGAAAAAATAGTTACACTTGTGTCTCAAAGAGACCGTGTTGCACATCATTGCGTGGCTTTGGCTGTTTACAACGGGCCCCGCAAATACTCTATAAGAGTCCCATTTCTCCAAAGAACGCACCTCCTATCTCTTGGTTCCGAGTCTGCCGAAAAAACTGGCTGTTGATAAGGACCAAATGACATAACTTGTGCATAAGAGAGCATTCCCCTCCCACAAATCCCAGCAGCAATCATCGCCCTTAACCTCCTAGCCTCCCTGGTTACAATCGATTCCCTTGCATCTTGAACCGCATCCCCTCAATCCCATGTACTTTTGAAAATGGTGCGATGATATCCAGCCAAAGGCTAACGGTTAATGTTTGATACTTTATTGCTCATGGTGTTTTACACTTCTTTGTCGACGCCTCTCGGGTGGATTCCCCAGACGTCAACAAAGAGGGGCCAATGAAACACCACTAATTTTGGCCTAGCACTTTTAGACAAGAATCAAGCTAATTCATGTTGCTTCCCAACATGAGTACAACGTGACCAAACTTGGAGGCCTCTAAAACAGCCCCTGATGGTCCATAATTCAATAGGCAAGGTCCCTTCGGGGCCCATAGACGCTGCACAGCGTAAGGATCAGCGTCACCAACTTTTGGAGCCTCGAAATTGAGTCAAAACAGGCTGAAATCGAGCACAAAGACCCCCCATGACCTTCACCAAGGTCTTTAGCAGCTCCTAGCCTCCAGAAAATCAAGATTTGGGCCTCAAATGTGCCATTTTGAATTGGTGATGCTGGGGTTATTTTTTCAGATGCTGCACAGCGCAAGGATCAGCATCACCAATTTTTAGAGCCCCAAAACTGAGCCAAAATGACTTGATTTTAACGGTGTAAGTCATCCTCAAGGTCCACTATTGATAACTATGGGTCCCAACCTTCAGAAATTCTAGATTTCAGCCCAAAATTGCAAGTTTTGGAGGTCACACTACAGGTCACACTGCAAGTCGCGCTGGATGCTAGACAAGCGAGGCGGTGTTAATCCTTCTTGATTTTCTTTTTCAAGAAATCTATAAAATGGAAAAGGGATATGAAAGCCCATGCAAAATCAGGCCAAATATTCAGCAAAAAGAGACAAAAGAAATATAATTTTTCCAAGCGGGCCAGAGTTGGAACTAATCTTTTTAAATTTTTTAAAAAATTTTATCGTTGGGGGTTTGTATTTCTAATTTGTATTTTTTTATGGGCTTGAATGACCCAAAAATTGTAAAATACATTGAACCTAGTCAAAGAAAACCCTAGCCAAACCCTAGCTCAACCCTATAAATACCCTACCAATTCACACAAATTGGCAACAAGCAACAAACAAGAGAGATAAGAACAACAAGAGAAGAACAAAGACAAAGGAGGCAAAGAGAAGCAAAGCAAAAGCAGCAAGAAGGAGAAGAAGATTGGAAGAGGCAAAGATTGGAGAAATTGGCGATTCCGAAGGAGGATAGAACTTGCAATCCTTGGGTGCTCGGCACATCCGATTTTTGGCTTCCAAGTTCTTCTCACATCATCACATCATCGTGTCATATTTTTCCAGGGCTAGGTGTTTGACTTGCCATTCACACTTGTGCAACCACGCTTTGACCGGTGCACATTTTTTTAAAAAAACAATATAATACAGTTTCATTATTGCCTCCCATTCACATTGTTTAAAGTTCTTTTTATGCTTTACAAATATAACTTTGTTTATGCTTTATTCATAATCCTGTACACTTTATTTACATTTCGTATCATTTTTTACATTCCGTTTACATTCTTTTTACGATAACCCCAGCACTAGCCGTAGCTTATGCTCGGGGAAGTCCTTGGTTGATTTGCGTGCAAACCATCCAAGGCACTCTGCCTTCGTTCCCTTTTCCAGCTTGCCCTCAAGCGAAGGCAGAGTTAGCTGTGCCTACCCAACGATCTCTCGGTATTTGTTTCCCTTCCAGCCTTACACCGATGATTTAGGTCAGTACAATGATGATCCTCAAAATACTCATTTTCTTACAAGTTAAGAGATATTTTATGATTAGATTCTTGAAGCTTCACATACTTATTCAAATGACTGAATCCTTATCAATGAAATTTCACCAAATGCTATTCCTAGGAAAGTGTAATTTGAGAAAATGAATAATGAAATTGAAGTGCTATAACATAAAGATTAACAAGTATTACTAGAAACTGAAATTTCTTTAGTCAAAAATAGCAATCAAGAATACTCTATTCGAATAGATAAACATTTACATTCTGATGAAAAGGGAACATTAATCACATTGGTACATGAATTCAATGATGTTTTAGCTTGGTCCTATGAATGTTTAAAGGTTTATAATCCATTTATCATTACACACATAATACTAGCTAGACTAGAAACTAAACTTTTCAGACAAAAATTCAGATCAATCAATCCTAATCATTCACTGAAAAGAAGGTTAATAAACTCTTGGAATCTAAAATCATACATTTGGTTAGACATTCTAGTTGGATTTCAAGCTTAGTTCTATATGTAAGAAATTAAGGGAGATACGATTATGTGTTAATTGTTGAAATATTAATGCATCTTGCATTAAGGATAACTATTTACTTCAACTCATGGAGGAGTTAGTTCAAGTAGTAAATGATGTGCAAATGGACTCACTCTTAGATGAATACTCAGGTAACAAAAAAAATTATGTGAATAAGAAAGATCAATGTAAAATAACTTTTTTTTACAAAATAAGGAACATTTCAATATGTCAAAATGCCTTTTGGATTATTGAATGTAGGATCAAACTTTTAGTGTGCCATAAATAAAATTTTTGAAGGGATGATTAAGAAAAATATAGCTATTTATTTAGATGACTTAATAGTTTTCTCACATGATAGAGGGACCCATATTTAAGATCTTAAAATATATTTTTAAGATGTAGGAAATATGGTATGACATTTGATGAGACGCAGTTCGCATAGGCCGCAATATCGCGTATGCGATATTGCATCTTTCCCTACGATATCGTGTACGCGATATCGCAGTCTGCCGCCATATCTATAAATAAGAGGCGGCTCTCCCTCAATCAGGATCCCAATTTTAGAGTAGCAAAGCTCTGGCAGTTTGATCCCTCCAGAGTTAGATTTTTTCCTGTGTCTGCCTGCAGTGTGGTGAATGTAATTGTAAGGTGTCTTTATTCGAGTGTGCCGTACTTGGACACGCACATGACTGGCAATAAAGATCAAGATTACTTCATCATTGTAGCATTCACTTAGTTTATTTATTTGTTATTTATTTAATGTTATTTATTGCTTTCATAGCGCGGTGTGAGTACAACTTGATTACGAGCATCTACAGATGTGTACGGCTAATCAAGGAATCGGTTGCTTGTCGCACTTAGGTAGATTAGATTTTCTTACCCTTTTCCTCTTAGCTTAGAATTAGTTAATATTATTTTCCAATGCCTTCAGGAGTAGCTTAGATTAGGAAACACATCATACACCTCATCTAGACTAAACCATACGTGACATATGGAAAACTAGTCTAGGTGGGAAGACAACGAACTGCAACCTAAGGCTAACTATCTAGGTGCCACAATTAGTCCATCTGCAGAGTTTGACCGGATCACGCGTGCGACGCTCGTTTCGTATGGTTGAGTGTAGGGGTACCTCGCCACTCATCAACATTAAATGCTAAGAAGTCTATATTTGGTGTACAAAGTGGAAAATTCCTTGGTCACATAGTGACAAGAGAAGGTACTTATATTGATTATGAATGTGTCAATGCTATTCTAGAAATTCCTTATCCCTTATTCAAAAAGTATTTAAGAGATTTCTTTGGGAAGATTAACTTTATAAGAAGATTTATTCCTATGTTTTTTGAACTAGTAAGACCTTTTGATACAATGCTAAAGAAAGATGAGGACATTACATAGAATGCTAAATGCAAAAATGCTTTCTTACCTATAAAAGAAGCTGAGTTGAAGCTTCAGTTTTAGTTGCTTCTTCATATAAAAACAATTTCTTTCTATATACCTTTGCAAGTGATCATACAATGGTTTCCATTTTGACTCAAGAGATAGTTGATTAGGAAGAATGCCCCATCATTTATATGTCTAATCCACTTAAAGATGCTAAGTTAAGATGATCTCCCATAGAAAATGACTATATGTAGTACTTAAATCTTTAAAGAAGTTTTGATTTTACCTTTTAAAGCTAAAGATTATTAAAATTTTTTTAGATCCTACTATTGTTGCTCTAGTAAAGCTCCAAGATCCTTTGAAAAAAGAGCTAAATGGATTATGAAATTTCAGGTACATGAAATTCAATGGAAGGTAGCCAAACTAGTAAAAGAAATTGGTTTAGCCAAACTGATAGCCTAAGCATTAACCCTAGAAAACAAAATGTTCCATTTGAGCTTGAACTTGTAGCTATACATGTGTTACAACTTGAAAATAATGAACTAGTTCCCTTTGCACCAAACCACTTCTATGACGCTTAGCATTAAGATGTTGAATATTATTTAACTTTCCATCATTTCCTTTCAAAATTACCTAGGTACAAGTGTAGACAACTAATATCCAAAAGCTAATTTACCATGATTAATAACACTCTTTTTAGAAAAAAACTTTGAAGGAGTCCTCTAGTGTTTAGATAGAGAAAAAGCTAATGATGTGGTAAAAAGCTTACATAATAAAGGACATTAAGGCTATCAATCCTTAACTCACAACATTACAAAGGTTGGTTATTACTAGCTAACTATGATCACTGATGCTTATAATTTATCAAAAATTTGCATCTAATATAAAAAATTCAAAGGAAAAGATTCTAAAATCTTAGCATCTCTACAATCTAAGATTTTATCGGACCCATCGACCCACCATCATTAGGCCAACATAAATTTATTTTACTAGTAACTTACTACACTAAACATTTGGCTAGAAGCCAAACAAGCTAGAAGATCTACATCTCGTAAGGTTATTAAATTTCTTTAGGAAGTTATCATAACATGATATGGACATTCATATGCATTATTGGTTCAAAATGGCCCTACCTTTATCTCAGTAGAAATCATGGAATGAGCTATGAATAATAAAGTCCTAATCAAATGTGTTATGGAATATTGCCCTTAAGGAAATGGTTTAGTAGAATCTTCAAACAAGAATATTCTAAGTGAAGTTAAAAAGATGATTAATTGCAACCTAAAATATTAGCATGAAAAAGTAAAATGGACTATATGAATAGATCGTATTCACTATAAAGAATCTCTTAAGACCACTTAATATGATCTATTTTATAGTCAAAATCCTATATTACCCATTAACTTACAAATCCCCACTTATGAGGTTTTCCTAGATTACCTAAATCCTAATGAAAGTCTTATTACTAGATTTTATGATCATTGGAATGTTGAACTTAAATGTTTAAAAGCAGTAGAAAACCTGTCAAATCATCAAACCAGAATTAAAAGATGATTTGATAAAAATTTTGCCTTTACATCCTTTAAAATAGGTGATCTAGTCTTGAAAATAGATAGAGATACTAGGTAAAAAGGTCCTCAAACCAAGTTCTCACTAACGTGATTAGGACCATACTAAGTCATGGAGGTTGTAGTCCTCAATGTTTACAAGATAGTTGACATTTAAGGAAAGAAGTTGACTAGAAACTTCCATGTGTTCTATCTTAAACATTTTTATATTAGTGTTTTGTGTGGATACCTAGTAGATTAGTAATTTAATAAATTATAGTTATGAATAAATGTGTGTGTGTATGATGCATTAGATATCATACATACTTAAATAAAATGCATTTCATACTATCATATTTATAATATCATATCTTATTATAGTACCAGGCATAACATATAGCTTAAGATTATATTCATATAGATGTGTGCCTTAGAAGTAAGCTTTAAAGAGGTTTGAATTCAATACTTAATTTTTATTTATTAAGTGTACTTGATAGATTATGAAAACACTTGCAACTCTTTCTTTCTTCATTAATTAAATTTAAAAATAAGTTTCTTGAGGCAAAGTCATAAGAATTATATCTTATTAAGTTACCTATTACCTACTCGTTGTTTTATGGTACTACCTTTGAAGTTGACTTGATGCCATGGTATTTTCCTTTGGGTTGCATTTATTTAAAATGACTTAATAATTTTGAGTTATTTTCATAATTTGATGATCCATCCTAAAATATGATGAGATAACTCGATGTGAGAAATTCACAATATGCTAAAAATGATTTGAGCTACCATCCAACTATTGGAATATAAATTTTATTCTTTGTCATGCCCAACTATGATTCATTGTAACTGTACTTTGAGTTCATAATGATGGCGCAAAGTTAGAGCTTCTACATTTTCTTTCCTTTAATAATAATAATAATTGGTTTGATTCTTCTTATTGAAAACTACTAAGGATCTCATTTGTTAAGATATGTATTTATGGACTACAAGATAGTACCTTAGTCTATTTATGTCTCTTAATAAAATTCTCGAAGCATTGAATTAACTTCTTCAGGTGTATTTCTAAAGGTATATAATATTAAGTTTACATTTCAAATTAATCATAATTAATATGTACTATACATACATAGATTTATATATATATATAGTAAAAAAATTGATGAAACACTTGATGTTTTAGAAATAAGTTCTTTGTAGGTTTGGTTAGGGCTTGATGTTGTCATCAACATCACTCATGAAATGGAACCTTAACCTTAATTGACTTCCATGACAAGAGGTTAGTTTTACAAATGTAAGATACATAAACAATAATCAAACTAAAAGTCAAGTAATAGTGTTCCCATCAATCCTATATTACTACCACATTAAAATTACATCACTCTAGTGCTCTTTTAGTATAGTGGTGCTTAAGAATTTTTCCTCTACATTCAAGAATTTAAAAAACTATTTTTGTTCTAAGCTTATTCTTGTTGGGATCGAAGGCATCATCTTTTTCCATGGGTTTTGGTTGTAGTTTTTTTCCCTTTACTCTGATTGTGGGTTGTTGTTAGTTTTATGTTTTTATTCTAGGTTGTTGGTTTTTGGCCTAGATTTTATGATCTGGTGGCATGGATTCTTTGGAAAAAATGATGCAAAAATGTAGCAACAACTTGTTTCTAAAGTAGTAGCATTCAAGGGCCTCACATGTCCTACCATTGTAGTGGGGCTGATGAATAAGGTATTTTTCATGCTCTTCTTCTAAGTGTCATATTTCTTGATGAGAAAATGGAGGAAAAACATCTGCAACTCATCCCCCCTCCATGTTTTGAGCTTTGGTGAGCTTGTTGCCATTATTACTCAACTTGTCCCCTTCATCTACCTGTTGGGCTTCTTTAGCATTAACTATGTGTAGAACTTCATGAGCAAGTCCAAGGGCTACTAGGAATATGAGCTCAACAAATCCATTTATTCTATCAAAGGAAGGCCTGGATCACCCACACAACAGATTTTATCTCTCTAATGCTTATTGCCATAGGTTAGGATCCTACTTAGAATGTTTAAAGCTTCCATTGCATCAGCATGATGAAGGATGCTAATGGTGGATATGATCTCCATATCACTTAAACATGGTGTAACAAATTTCTTATTATTAAAATAAATAATTAAATAAAATTAATTTAAAGAAAAGGGAAAAGATCTCAACCATGAAAATATAGATGCTAAAAAATAAAACAAATTATATAGTTAAAAAATATGCAAAAACATGATTCCAACTACACCAATTTAATCTTAGTCAAACATCTAAAAGTAAATTATTCTTATTTAAAGTTTATCAAATTAAATAATAAAAATAAAAATAATATTCACTAAAATAATAGTATATATTAAAATAATATTTTACTAAGTATCACATACACCAAAATGAAAAATGATTATTATGACATCAAGAATAAGATGGCATAAACAGAAATTTCATATCTAGCATACTTTATTATTGATTCAAAAAATAGATACATGGCTCAAATATTCAAAAATTATATAAGGTTTCTATTTACAAATACAAAAAATATAAAAAAATTATTTTTCAAATTTAAAGGGTACATCTTGTATAGAACTTAGACACCTATCATTCCATATTCGTCTTCTAACTTTTACCTATCTACATTGAACTCTCTAAATTAAAATGTAGGAGTCAAAACTTCTCAAATAAGAAAGGTTATTTTATTTTCCTATTAATGAAGAATAAAAGTTTTGGATCAAAGGTCTCAAGGTATAGACCAAACAAAGGTTTCCAAATAAATATTCAACAATATTTCTAAGTCTAGATATGCCAAATTTTTTTTAAAATTTTAAATATTTAATATTTTATCTAAGAATCTCCAAAGGATAGGCTTTGGTTACCCTCATTGCCAAAAGTATCCTCATAAGTGTTAGAATAATCTTACTACTAACATTGGATTATTGTAGTGACCTAAACAAGTCATTGATGACTAGGTATTGGTAATAGCCTTACTACTAATATCCTTAATAACTGTGACATATATCTCAGTAGTATAGGCCTTAACTATGCATTGCCATAGACTACTAGACTCAAATACTCAGTGCCATGGTCTTGGCTAGTTTCCCAACCACACATGAACTTATAAATCAAAATTCAATGTAAGAAATCTATCCAAAATCTTGTTTCCCTTGGGTGTAACCCATTAAAGAACATCATAATACTTATAGGGATAGGGACATCTCAAAGATTCATGGCTCCCACTACCAACTAAGAAAACTTGGTTATAATATATATTATATTAGTATATTTCAAATCTAAAATATTTTTAAAATAGCCAAAACATATTTACTAGACAAAAATTTAGAAAATTCATACAATATCCTATCCATATCAAGGACTAATCGAAATTAGCCATAAAATAATCAAAGAACAATTTGACGAAACTTTCAACATATTTTAGAAATATGCCAAAAACTTAGGAAAATATTTGGATAGAACTAGAATATAAATTTGTATATGAAATAAGCTCAAAATGAAAAAAAATTGGTAAGGTCTTGGATTGATAATTAAAATAATAAAAGAATAATGAAGAATCAAATAGTAAAAAGAAAGAGTAAAAAATCCACAATAAAGTAGGGTAGCCACATGGAAAGAAAGTAAAATAAACTTATAATATTGATAAGACGTTTGAAATCTCCTCATTAACATCCTTTCCTATCCAAAACACTAGTAATATACTTTCACTTTGCTTCAAACCTACATATCAAAAGCCTTCTACAAGCCTTAACCAGAAGGTAAAAGATTATTTATGTAACACCTGAAAAGTTTGGTGCTAGAAAACCAAAAATTCCAAGTGAAATAGTTTAACTTTGGATCCCATGGATCTTGAAAAAGGAATTTGAAGTGCCTTGGGTAGTCTTGCTAATCACCTAGGGACTTAGAAAATTGTAAAATCATGTACATGAATTGAATAGAAATTGCAAATCCATACTAGAGGAAGCACAAAAACCAACTTGGAAAGTATAAATAAATTGCCAAATTTTTATTAAAGTAATAACAATGTTGAGGAAAAAAGGTTCAAATGACTACAAGTTGTATGCCTATGATGCACAAAGAGTTGCATAGAAGATGCTTGAGGTTCGATGAAACTAGTAGAATGGATCTTATAGTTAGCTTCATGATCCAGATGCTCCAAAGCTTCAACTTTGGAACTCTTCACTGGTTCTCAAGTACATATCTACTTCATTTGGATGTTGGAATGATGGATGGTTGTTGGAGTTTTTGTTATAATATAATGCTCTAAGAGTTTGTATGCTTAGTTGATTGAAAATTTGTCAAAAAGTATTTTCAATGTGTTGAAACTTGGTTTAAATAAGTCATTGGTATCTAATTTGGGGCTGCACATTTTCTGTCATGATTGATGACAAATTGCTATAATTTGTAGGTGTGGCAGGCCATCAACTCTAGTGTAGTTTTCCAATTTTGGTAAGTTTGATGCATGAATGCCATAAAAAATATGCTGGGTTCCATTAAAAGTAAGTTGGCCTCAAAAGATACATTGGCTTCACCAAAAACATTTTGGCCTTAGGAAAGATACATTGGCTTCCATGGAAAATATGTTGGCCTTGTTGTGAAAATCAAAGCCCAATAATTCCTACACTGGCTGCAGATTGTTCAAGCATATTGATTACTTTGACCAATATAAAACCCATCAAAAATCCAAATTTAGTAATTTCCAAGGCATTTTCAGCCTTCCTAAGCCTAAGTACATACATGGCATAACTTTTTTTTCTTGGGAAGTAAGGTAATAACAACTTATGAGGCATTTTTTAGCCTCAAAAATTTAAAATATGCAAGATTTCAACTTGCGAATTGTAACCTCACATTTTACAATAAAATCCTACCTCAAGTTTACTAGTGAAGGTTATGAATTACAACTTGAATTTTCTTAGTGGTGTTTCATTAGCACCTCTTCGTTGATGTTTTGAGGATTAACTTGAGAGACATTGACAAAGAATGTAAAAAACATCACCATAGGTCTATCATCAATGTTTCCTCTCTATGCTTGATTCTGTAGCTATCGTACTATGTCAAAGAGTATTGTGATGATGAGATAAGGTTATGGTGAGATGATCTAGGATAAAGGCTATATTTGGCTACAAGGAAGTAGTCATAGGGATTAACAATGAGTTCCATATGTTGACATCTTGATCATGGTATGACAGTGACATGCTCATTGGTCAGTGTAGTCTTTATGCTTTGTGCTTTAAATTGTTGGTTAATTGATAATGTTTTTGAGGAACCAACACTCCACTCCAAGGCTTCTTTGGCCATTAGGCTCCTTCCTTTACTTATTTGGAGCTGTTGATCTTTGTTTGGGCTTCATTAATCTTTGAACTTCTTGGTAATATACTTCCCCCTTATTTTTTTTATGGGGTGAAACCTTCATTGGGTTTCATTACCAAGGCCAAACTTTATTTTTTTTTTCTAATTGAATGAGATGTGTTCCATCTAATGAACTTGATGGTGAAGCATGATGAAGGGGATGTCATGTGGTCATAATGCATGAGTGTCAAACATGGGTCATCATTATTGTTTAGGGTAAGAAAGGTTACAATTACGCTATAGGATTATGATTCATGGTCGATAGTATGTAGTTTATTATTCTACTCATCATTGATGAAGTCAGAGAGAGCAACCCTTAGCAATGGAAATTGCAATTTAAGAGGTAAAATAGCTTCAGACCCATGAACCAAGCTATATGGGGTGACACCAGTTGCAGTTCAAAAGGTAGTTTGATAAGTCCAAAGTACATGGATAAGCTACTCATGCCACTTGCATTTGCTATTATTTAGCATATTTTAAAGATATTTTATGATGGCTTTATTACTAGCTTTAGCTTGTTGTTGGCTTGAGGATAGTACGATGATGAAAAGAAATGTTTAATGCCCAAGTCTTGACAAAAGGCTTACATTTCTTGGCTACTAAACTATAGTCCATTATTTGTGGCTATGGTTAAAGGTATGCCAAAACAAGCTAGTATGTTATCCAATATGAATTTACAAAATTTTTGGGATGTCATCTTCCTTAGGGGAATAACTTCAACCCGCTTTGTAAAATAATTGATTGCAATGAATAAATCTATGCCCTACAAAAGAATTAGGCATTATAGGTTCAATAATGTCAAATCCCCATCATTGAAATGACCAAGTTAACTGAGTAGTATGCAACTCAATTGGTGGCACACGTATCAAGTTACTATGTCGTTAACAAGTATCACAAGTTTTAACCTTACACAGACAGTCACTTTCCATATAGGTCCAATAATAACCTAATCATATAATTTTTGTAGCCATGACTCTAGGTCCTATATTTCCTCCACATACACCTTTGTTAACTTACTTAAGGACTGCATGGGCCTTGATTTTACCCAAGCACACTAACAATATGCCATCATAGGACATTTGACATAGTGTGTTATTGCCTATGATGACATACTATTTGGATCTTTGATGTACAATGTCCTTTTGAGAAGTAGTTAGGTTTTGTGGAGACTCACCATGCATTAGGTAAAACTTGACATCATCATATCATTTTTTTTAGGAGTGGTATCAACAATGGCTATAGAGATGCTTTCAGTATTCTGCATGATGGAAATAGAAAAGTTCATAGTTAAGGAAGGTAACTTGTCAAAGACATCGGGTGTCACACATAGGGCTAAGGTTGCAATGACATCAGCTAAGGTATTCTTGGTTCAGGGTATATGTTGGATACCAATGTCTATAAATTATTGCATTAGTTTATTAGCTAGATCACAATAAGATTGTAAATGTTTGGCTTTGCATGCATAAACCTATGTTACTTGGGTAACCACAAGTTGTGAATCACCTTTTATCATTAGGCATTTGATTCCTTGGTTAGAAGCTTGATAAAACTAAATTTTTAATCATTTTAATATTGTAATTGCAATATCATATCAATGATAGTGTAGCATATTGATGAAGAAGATAATGAGTATGAACCAATAAGAGATAGAAATAAACATGAAGAAAAAGAGCATTATGAGCACCAAAGGGAACATCACCACAATAGAGCGTATGAACCCAATGAACATGAAGAGTCCCTGTTGGCCACTTGTAGCATGATCAATATTAGGGAAGTAGTATATATTCCAACCATACATGTGAGGAACAATTGCATCAAGTGACTAGATATGAATAATATTCCTAAATTTGAAGGTGGGTATAATGCAAATCCACAACATCACCTTCAAGCATTTCATGATGCTTGTGCCCTTTTGAATATCAAAAGTGACTTACAAAAGCTTAAGTTATTTCTTAGGACACTCATTAAAGAGGTTGAAAGCTGATATAGATCATTGGAACTAGAATCAGTCAAAAGATTGTGTATCATGCTCAAAATTTTTAATGATAAATATCAAACCTATTCAAGGGTGTCCAATATTAGAAAGCATATATAGGAATGGAAGCAATGGATACATGAATCTGTTGATGCAATAATGGACAAATACTATTGTCTTCTACATAGATGCCTAGGCCATGGATTCTCCCAAAGGAAAAAACTTAGGCATATTGTTGATGGGTTAAACAATAAAACCAGAGAAACCCTTGGGGGTCTATGCCCATGAAAGACTATCAAAGATGACCCCCCATTGAATTCAAAGGTTAATAGATCAAGTGGCGAAAGAGGAAGGTGAGTTGAAAAAGAGAGAATCAGCTAAAGAGTATAACCGAGATTTATCAATTAGAAAATGGATGCACGAATGTGTGACAAGAAAGAAAAAAAAACCTTTGAAGATGTAATTTAGAAGAAAACTCTACCAATTCAAAATTCTATCAATGCTATAGTGACTAAGGTAGAAAAGATGTGGGACTCAAAGGATGAAAAGTTTACTACAGCTCTAAAGATCATAGAAGAAAGAATTGAACATGCCTTTAATAAGGGAAAGGATAAGAAGAAGAGAAGAGACTATGGACATGAAAACCACAAACAAAAAAGAAAAGTTTCTTTAGTGGAAGAATGTATTGACTCAAGCTTAGAAGATGAGAAAGAATGCAAGGTGTGCCAGTATGAACATCTTAAGGGATGTTGCCTTGTTATTACCTACTTGGAAGAGTCTGGGGCATATGTCTTCAATCCAAGATTTATAAAAAGTAGATACTAAGATAGTTATCTTACCCTTAGGTACCCCTTTTAGCTAACTTATTACCCAAATGAAGCTTACCCTCAACCATGGGAGCAACACCAATAGTAGTGGCAAGAGCCACAAGCATGGGCCATGCCACCACTGAGGTAACAATATTCATATAGGAAACCAAAACCTTATGGATATTATGTATAACATCCAATCTCTTCATAGAATGCTTGAGTTCATACTTCTTCATAGTATTATCCGCTTAAGTATTATAGACCTATCACTCCAAGGATGGATTCTAATCTGCACATGCATCAACCAACAGATGGTCCATCAAATCAGCCCTCTAATTCTTTACTACTAATTCCACCACTAGTCATGCAAGGGGAACTACCATCACAACCATAGCAAAGAAGTGTTATAAGGACAGTCGATATATAGAGAGAGGATCATATCCCTTTAAAGAAAAATTAAGAAAACATCCTTTCTTTAGAAAGAGTTTGGAAAAGGCTGGTAGAGTTAGGACTTCATTGAATCATGTCCCTTTTATGAAAGATCCTTCTACAAACAACTTGCTTCTCTAACAATCAAATTAAAAGATTGTGTTTGTCATGTTGACCGAAGTAGTATTAGACTAGATTAAGGTAGGATCACTTCCTAAGAAAATAATTGATCTGAGAATTTCTTTGATTTAACTACAAATTATTGATGCAAGACACTACTAGACTCAGATTTTGGAGTTAACTTAATATCTTGAGAAACATACAAGACATGGAACTTGCCATCCTTAAAAATGTGCAACATAAGGTTAGAATTAGTAGATTAATCAATCATCATTCCTTTGGGATAGATAGAAAATGTGGTGACTACTATCAATGGGTCATCTAATTTAGTGGATTTCTTAGTAATTGATGTGAAGAATGATAATAAGGGATTTCTTATCATTATGAAAAGAGCATGACTTAGCACAATAGATGCTAAGTTTGGAATGAGAGATTTATTTGCAGAAATCTCTAGGGTAGATGAGAAAGAAGCCATACATATGCAAAGAATTTCATGCATTATTGATGATAACAAAGGGTGCAGTTATGGATTGAAAATTCAAAATGTTAACACAATCCTTACACTAGCTTACAATAGATGGAAGAAACAAGTGTGTATATAAGAAGGAACAAGGGCCACTAAATCAAAAGATACCTTGTGGTTAAAAATTGAGAATATGAAACTATCTAAAATGTGCGTGGAGATATCTAACCCACTTATTAACTCCTACTATAAGAAAATGAACCAAATTGAGAACTCACAAAAGGATATCCTAAACCCTAATCATATATCAACAAATAGTGTAAATAGAGACTCAAAATTTGAATTTAAGAATAAATAAGAAAATATAGGTGGACCTTCTAAAATGGAGAGATCATCTAGTCCAATGGGATATATGTTCTTAAAAGATCAAAATTTGATTATTATCACTATTAGGTGGTGCAACACCACCAAATTTCATGTTGCAAACTTTATTTTCCAACTTGGGGAAAGGACTCATTGTAAATGTGAAATATGTAGTCCTTGAGGTACAATCTTGCATACTTCAACTTTCTAAGATAAAAAAATGCTTCAAAAGTTATTATTTCCTTGTTTCCCAAGTAGAAAAGGGTACCACATGTTCATAATTGGGCTTAGGAAGGCCAAAAATGCCTTAGAATGGCTAAACATGGCATTTTCATGGGTTTTTGTAGGGGTATAGCCCCAACTATGCTAGAGCCATTCTTAGTAGTCATAGTAACTACATTTTTAGTAGTCATTGTAACTACATTTTTAGTAGTCACTATAACTACACTTTCAGTAGTCACAGTAGCCAGTGTAGTCACAACCAAGACTAAGTAAAAGTGCAATGTTGGGATTGTTTAACTTTCCAACAATGGCCAATATAGTCATTCTAAGTTAGCAATAGCTAGCGTAGACACCATTCTTTACCAGGCATGACACTTTCCAATGGATTCCACCATTTTTGTAGTTTCTAAATTTTTCCACATTTTCCACCACTTTTACCATTTTTCATCAACCTTACCAATGCCAATGTAACAGGAATGTGTCAACATAGTCACAAAAGTCTATTTACTATTTATAGTAAATAGATGGATTTTGTGGCTATATCCCACTTCAAACTTACTATAAATGACAACTATGTTGATAGTAGATGACCATTGACCACTCCCATCATATCCAAAGCACTATTAGTGTAGTTACAAAAGCATGTTTATTATTTATAGTAAATGGATGGGTTTTGTGGCTATAGCTCATTCCAAACTTACCATAAATGACAACTTACCATTGTCAATGTCGATTTGTTAATAATCAATGGAAATCAATGGTAGATCCAAAAATGGTAACCCTAAACCTATAAATACATAGTATTAATAACATTTTTAAGTTTTAAAATTTGGGCATTTGCACCCTATATAGCAATTCTAGCAAATTGACATTTTCAAACTTCATAATACTTTCGAACCTCCATCATCCATCAAATCCATTTGCAACCCAACGACACTTTTAGTAGAAGAAAGTAGCACTAAATTAGGTGTAGACACCCCCCATGTAACTACCATTACACTAAAAGTATAAACCCAATCCCATTCTTAGATCTAGTGGAAATTGATAGAAAGTTGCAATAGGCTAAAACTGGGAAGTAATTAGATCATGGAGGCAGCTCTCTCCAATAGACTTCAAGCTTTTTCAAGCAACTTCCTATGCCATTGACATGAACTTGTACTTCATGAACCAAATATTTTTATATTTTTTATAAATTTGGCTATTCATTCTATGGAAGTTTTGATTTTTTTTTCCATTTCTATACATACTTTTTGTAGCTACAATTCCATTTTCCATTTTCATTTTCAGTAGGCAATTTTTGTTTATGCTTTTGTTTCTAGTAGGCCATTTCTATCTATGTTTTGAGTTGCATTTACAATTCCAAAACCATTTTTTTTATGTTTTGTGTGTCCTTGGGTGATTAGTAAGACTATCCAGGGCACCTTAAGTCCTATTTTCTAGAGGCCCTTGGGATTTGGGTTCAAGACTATTCCAATGCTTGGATTTGTTGATTTTTCATTCTAGAAACCAAGATTTCTAGCACTCCATCCAAGTTATTGGCCATAAATCTATTTTAACCATTTTTGTAATTTTGTCATACCTGCAAAACTAGCATTGCCTATCTAACCTTCTACCATAAGCCTTGGTGTGGTAGTAGAAATAGAGTTGGGTTTTGCTACAAATTCCCTTCTATTGTATATTTTCCATCTACTGCATCATCCATTCCATTTTCTATCATTATATTTTCTATCACTCTATTTCTTATCTTTTTTTTTGGTGTAGTTCCTACTGTGACCCCTGTTTTCTATCTAGTAGGTAAACCTTTTTTTTCACTCTACATTTTCACCATTTGACAACCTTCTTCTATTGCCTTTCTATTTTTGGTATGCTAGCGGATTTTTTTACTCACTACATTTTTTTGCTAAAAATAGTAAAAACACAAAAAATCAAATTTTAACATGTTTTTTTAATAGGAAACTAAGTTTCCTTACAACTATACCAACAATGGGTCGAACCAACAAGCCATGAGAGTCTATGACCCCAAGGACCTTGTTATCATCAAGTGCAAGTAGTCTTTGAAGGTTAGGGGGAAAATTCTTGACTTTTTGACTATAAATGAAGATTATTAGAACTACATTTATGCCAAAATGCATACTAGCATGTTGATTCCACATTTAGAAGTAGAAACCAAAAGGAAGCTTGAGCTCATACACAAGGGTGGGAAGGAGTATATCCCTTCCTTGTATGACCAAATATCCCTAAATGATATCTATGCTAGCATCCTAGCTCAATTGATAAAGATGGAGGAGGAAGATGAAAAGCATAGTTCAAAGGAACAAAAGAAAGAGGAGGATGAGTTTAGGGTAGAATTTGAGCACAAAAGCATCCTGGAAGGGTTATTCCAACAAGAGACCCTAAGGCCCCTAAGGCTTCTCCTAATGCCTTTGTGTTCTCCATGGGCATGGTGTCATCATCTTCTACCACCTCCTACCCTACTATAGTTGATTCCATGTTGGCCATATCCATGCATTAGACCTAATCAATGCCACAACCAACAAATTACAACTTATCGATGCCATTTGTTACATAGCCTTGACCTATGTCTCCATCAGTGATGGTTGTCACCATTGCACACTTGCTAATCATCGATGTGGGATCCATAATGAAACCCCAAGTAGCTTAGGGATCACATACTTCATTTGTCCCATTTATGCCCCAGATACTGGCACAAACATCTTTTTCCTTGTTTGGTCCAAAAACTACAACCATGACACAACCACTTCCTTTGATCTTGCAACCAATAGTAAGGCCACAAGTCTCACAACATACACCTCAATCCTTCATCCAAACCTCATAGCCAATAGGGGCACCACAAGGTTTGGATCAGGCCTTTTAGATGATCTAGGACCTAACAGAGGAGTTGAAGAGGCTCAAAGCCTCTAAATCACAAAGTGTCAAGATTATGAATTCTTACCAAGATGATTCCATTAGTCTTATGGTCACACCCTTGACACTTCCTCCTAGTGTCCCTATCCCTCAATTCAAAAAGTACAACAAAGAAGGTGATCCCAACACTAACCTGATTACCTTCTACTCTGAGTGATTACTATTATAGGCTTGGTCACATATTATCATGAGAATTTTTCCTATGTCCTTAGCGGAAAAAGAACTTGATTGGTACTATGCTTGCCAAGAGGATCTATATCCTCTTTGGATGAGTTAATTTTTCAATTTGTTAATCATTTCAAGTATAACTTAAAACCCGATACCACGCTTGACTAATTGATGAAGGTTAAGAAAGGATCCCTATAGCTAGTGCAGAAGTTCATTCAATGATGAAACACTTTGCTAAATGAGGTACTAGAGCTAATAGCTAAGACACATCTCTTAGCTATTTTCAAATGGCTGGTTAATGATTTTATAAAATCAAAATTATATTATCTTAACCTACAATCTCTTAGTCAAGCCTTTTCCTAGACTAAGAACATAGAGGATGTCATAGAGGCTAGTCACAATCCTACTTATGTGACATACAAGAACCAACATGTGTGGAAAGAAAAAGAAAATAATTTGCAAAATAATGTGTTCCTAGACTAAGAACATAGAGGATTTCATAGATGCTAGTCAAAATGCTACTTATGTAACATACAAGAACCAACATGTGTGGAAAGAAAAAGAAAATAATTGGCAAAATAATGTGCTCGTACCAATCGTAACCAAGGAAAGTAAACCAACCAACCAATAGCCAAAGAAGAATCAACCCAAGGCCCCTATTGCCAACAATAGCAATCAATTGTTAACCTCTAGGGTCATTGCATCAACTACATCTATGCCTAAATTTGCATAGAAAGACTGATCCAACTACACCAACTTACCACTCAAGCCATCAAAGCTCTTAGAACAACTATTAAAGAGTGGTAGGATTTAGTATAAACAAATGGTCAAGAATGCCCATAGAGGCATGATGGGTTATGTGAAATGGCCAAAGATCCTACTCAAGTAACCAAAGATGACCCTCAAGTACCCAAATACGTTAAGCTCAAATGCTTTTGCCATTACCATCAATTACAAGTCATGATACTATTTTCTGCCTTGCACTTAAGGATGGCTTGCAAAGGATGATTAATAAGGGTGATTGGTATTAGAAAAATCCAATCATGTTAGGCCTCAAAATTAATTGATGAATGTATACAAGGACCCATTGAATGCTAAGAAAAATTCATACAATATATCGACATTCAACATTGATGACAATCAAATGTCTGTGAGGGAATCATTCATGATTTAGGTACCCCCTCAGAACAAAGGGACTCTTTAGATTCTACTAGCTCAAGACCCCTTTTTATTATAAGGGTACAATCTCAAATGCCTCCTAGGAAGACTTTTGTCATTAGGGTATCCTAGCTCACTACAACACAACTTGTCCCAACTACAGAACAACCCCCCATGGTGGCCAATGCGATGTCTTCTTCCTTGCAACCAGCTAAGGATAATAAGAAATCTTCAACTAAACAATGAAAGAAGGCTATGTAGAAAGTTAATAACAACACTAATAAGTAGACCTAGTTAAGGAAGGAAGCAGGCCTATTGAAGCCCACTCCCATTGAATTTGTTCTAATGAATTCTACAACCTAGGCTGCTTCAACAAGTAAACCATAGGAAGATCCAAAACCTGAAGAAGGAAATAGAGAGGCCAAGCCACAACAATAACCCAAGCATGAAGTTTGTATTTTGGGGTTCATAGAGGAAGTTAGAAGTAATAAATCAACTAATAACAATAAATATTTCCTCAACATAATGGAATTGGTTAAGCAATTGCTTAAATAAAAGAACACAAACTTGAGCTTGTATGACTACTCATGGCTTCTGTTGCCCACTGTGAGGCTAGTTAAGATGCTGGCCTTCATTCTCATTAGCAAGGATGTCCTTGCTAATGAGAAGTCTATACATGCAATCATGGTACCCTCTTCACCCAAGGAATTGAAGTCAACATTATTGATGTTTCATGATAGTGAAGTCAAGACAAGCCCACAAAATGATAAAGTAACCAAGGTTCCTTTCTTTTAAAAATATGGATTGGACAATATAAAGTACAAAGGGTGCATGTAGATTATGGGGTGACAACCATCATCATACTCTACATCATCGTTGATCACTTAGGCCTAACAGAACAAATGCAACATACCATAACCTCAGCCCTTAAATCCTTTAATGGATCGTAGGTTATGGTTAATGGTTCCATTTCTCTAGATTTTATGGCAAGGGAGCAATTCTTTATAATGGCTGATTTCTTGGTGGTAGATGAGACACCAAGATTCAAACTCATCTAGGAAGACCTTGGTTGGCCAATTGTAGGCTATCTCTTCACCTATTCACCAAGAAATCCACTTACCTTACGAGGGAGGTGAAATTGTTATTCATGGTGAAAGCATAGTCCCCTTAGCTATTGAAAATATCGATGTAGAGCAAGGGTTCAAAGTGGAGTTTTAGGAAGAAACTCTTGCTATTGACCACAAAATTGAAAAGGTTAATGAATCCAATAAGGCTAAAACAAACGAGGATGAGCCCATCGATGTGTCATGGGGAGAACTCCCATTCAACATTATTAGTGAAGGAGATGGAGAATATAAATTGGTGCAAAATAGGCCATATACCTTTTCCAATCTCTTGAAGATTAGGAAAAACTTCGATAAGTGATATATGCTCCTAAGCCTTACACCCTATAACCTAGTTTCTACTTTATTTACCTTTGTATTTGCTACATTGTTTCTCTTTATGTTGATTTCTTTATTTGCCTATAGCTTTGAGTTTACTTTTGTTCTTTCACTATTGAAGCTTGTTTCTTGTTAGTTTGAAAAAGTAAAAAACTTCATAAAAATTTTAAAACTAAAAAGTCCATAAAAATTTATAAAACATGAAATATCCAAAAATATGCATTTTCTTTTACATCATATAGCTTGCCATGACCTTAAACTGGTAAACATTGTATAGCCCACCATGTCCTTAATTTGACAAACATTCTATAGCCCACCATAGCCTTAAACTGGTAAACATTGTATAGCCCACCATGTCCTTAATTTGACAAACATTCTATAGCCCACCGTAGCCTTAAACTAGCAAACATTGTACAACCTACCACAACCTTAAATTGGAAAATACCACATGGCCTGCCATGGCCTTAATCTAGGAAATATCACATTGCCCAACATGACCTTAAATTAGAAAACATTGTATGACCCACCATGGCCATAAATTAGCAAACATTGTATGACTTGTCATGGCCTTAAAGTAGCAAATATCATATGGCCTGCCATGGCCAAAAATTGGTCTAAAGTTAAAACGTCCATAATATCATAATCATAGGAAAATAAATTGTCCAAAAAATAAACTATTTTAGCTAACACTAGCCATGCATCATCATCAACATGAAATCAAAATAACTAAAATTGAAAAGTAACTAAGGGAACTAAGGAGCAATTGGTCGAGGAGGTGTAACATTATCTTCACCCTCATCACTTGGGCTGTCGAAGTCTTCTAGTGCTTGAAACATGACAACACAAAGCTACTTAGTAAGAAATGCACATTAAGAAAAAATAAATAACTTAAAAAAATAAATAACTAGAACTAAGATAAACAAACCTAAGGTGGTTTTGAAGCTACATGTTCTTTGGAAAATTTCTAAAGACTAACCTTTAGATGGTGGAGGAGTTGGTCTTTAGACATGTTGGCCTAGCTTGCATTTCTAAGATTAATGCCTATTAGGATATTAGTCTTGTCAACATCACTTCATGCAAGGGGCTCATGCAAGAATGTGTTAGTGGATGTTTCCCATTATGTAGCAGTGACTTAATGAGTAGGAGAGTCATCTATAATCACGTTCTTTGCAAAATGTTTCTAGACCTCATCCATGTTGATGCCCATCATGAATAGTTTTAGCTTTTATCTCTTAGTAGACTCATCCTTTAGCTAGTTAAGGTAAGCATCCTATTATGCTTTGTACATCTATTTGTGTTCCTTTTGTATACAACCCCACTCAAGGACCCAATCATAGTAATCTTTCCACTCATGAGCCTTGCAATTGATGAGATTAATTTGGAGCTTTTGTTCTACTACCTATCTAGCAAGGGTAACCTCGCCTTGGACTACACTTCAATAATGAGCCTAGGTTATCTTCATGATATGCAAGAAGTCTTTGTTGTCCACTTGGGCTTGGATGAAGTCTTTCGGTCTTTGAGATTTATTACCTCCTCTTTTAGCTTTTTGTTCTTCTTTCTTAATGCTACAACTTGTTCCCATAGGAACTTGTTGGAGTGTTTGCATTCCCATAGGGACTTAGCACATGAGAGTGCACATCTAGGGGCACCCTCATATAGTGCATGTGGGACATTCTCTAAACCAGAAGATAAGGGAGCTAGTGTGGCAACCTTTACTAGCTTATTAGGATCCCATATTAGTTTAGCCACTATAACCAACATAAAACAATTTCCAAAAAATAAAATCACTTAGTAATAAAAAACTACATAACCATGGAAATCGAATAAAAGATAAAAAATATAAAAATAAAAAAGGAAAAATGAGTTAAAGTTTTTACTGATCTCAAGAGCTATTTGCTACAACTGGTTGATCATATCTTTAGCTACACCCCACATAAATTTAAGTTTATCAAGGGTTTCCACCCATGGTTGCATGTGGAAGGTAGAAGTGGAAGTTTCCACTTGTGGATCTTGGGCTACAATAGGTGTAGTTAGCAATTAACAATCATATGCAAGGATGGACATGAATTAATGAAAGATAACATGTACAACACTTAAAATTGAAGATCATACATACCTAAGAGGTCCTCTGATATGGCAATAGGAGGTTCACTCATTTGTGGATCCTCTAACATGGTGTCAAAGTGGGCCATAGGAGGAATAGAAGGCAAGTCATCATTCTACAATACATCATTCTCGTAATGATTGAAAATTTCCTCTTCTCAGCATTGTATTTGCTCCTCCTCCTAATGCCTTTGCTCCACCTTAGCTATCATTGCCATGGCCCTAGCTTTCCATTCTTGCAACTTATCTGCAAAAACATTAATTGTAAAGATAGAATTATTTAGCACATCTTATCTAAAAGGAAACATGTAACTAACTGAAAAACCATAACTTTAAAACAAATTAATGAAATAATAAACCAAGATATGACATACCTCTAACTTTGTCGCATACATCTCTAAGTATAATGATCAACCTAGGCCTCTTCATAGGCTCCTCGATCATTGGTGCTAGTTCATCCACCAAAGGCCTCTTAAGCTTGGCCCTAGCTATCCCCTCAGCCTCTTTTCATAGCTTTCAAGCCTTCTTGATGCTAGATGGTATTGTGAGAGGCTTTTCCCTTGTGCTGTTAAGGGATACACAATGCCTATCACTAATATCCTTGGTAGTGATAGATAATTATTCACCAACAACTTTTGGTGGATCCTGGGCCTATGTGGCTAGAGCTAAGAGCTTCATCCAAGGTTTGGTGAGTTTGGATGGATCTTGGGTAAGCCATTGTCCACCCTTCCTCACACTAATAACTCCAAAAACCTCCATATGTAAGCTACAAAAAGTGCAAAGTGCACATGACACTTTGTTGTGAGGTTGTCATGAAGCTTTTGGATCTCCCACTATATCTCAGAAACCAAGTGTGTAGCCCAGTTGAATCAAGCATCCTCAGTAAGCACCTTCATCATCATCCAAGATTACTCCATATCCAAGATATTCCCCTATGATAAAAATTTAGGAAATGCCAAAAATTGGAACAAGGGATACATCTCTCTCACTAATGATGACTTGATCTATTTTAGAGAGTATCCCTTGGCATCATGATGAGTGTTTAGCCACTATTCTACTTCCTTTTAGTGATCCACCTCCCTACTTTCTTTGTTGATAATCAACATGCCATAATTTGATATGCCAAAGAGGTCTTGAAGGTGGATGCACTAACATCTAAAACAACAATCACATCATGAACCAAAGTGGTGAACTTTCTAACTTAGCTAAAGAAGTCAATGATGTTCAACATCTCTGTAGTGGGAATGATAGGACTTGGGGCCATGAAGAGGTCAAACAAGCCCGTGTGTACAACTCTCACATGTATAACATTAGGTGCATGGTCTAATAGCTAGTTTTGTGAGGATTCAGCCTCATCAAACTTAAGGATCATGGTCTCCTCAACATGTTTGAAAGTGAAAATCGTAACTTCAGTTGATGGAGTAGCCTCTACAACAACGAAGGATAGCCCATTAGCCTTAGGATAGCTACATCATACAAAGTAAATTAAAATGAAAAAAATACATAGCTTGGTAAAAATCAAATACAACTACTTGAACAACCAAAGCCAAAATAACTAAAAATATGGTAGTATGTGAATAACTTAAAATCAACAAAGTATAAAAAACACTCACTTCTCCTATTGGATGCAAGTATCTTAGGAACCCTAGGAGATGGGTTTATGTCTAGGTCATGAATAAATGGGTTGGCCCACTAGCTATCCATTGATTCATTCCCTTGGCATCATGTATAAGCCTTAGGATGGCATCTAATGCTAGCTTGAAGATCACCTTCTAGCTATTCCAACACTACAAGCCTCACATTTGGGCTTTTGATGAATACCTGTAGAGCTATATGGGCTAATAGAAAGAGGTTATGACCTCTAATCAAGCCCCACTCATCCATCCTAAACTTGTAGGTAAGTAAAATAACAAAAATGATCATAACTTAATTTTACACCCATAGAATAACTTTAAACCAAAGACAACCTTACTTACCCCTTTATGTGATAAACAATGTCTGGATGATTTTGAAATAATGTTTCTGCATGATGACCAACAATTAAAGTGTTGTCCCTATTATATTGACTAAATTCAGGCATCTCCTAAATTGTTGACAATTTGCAAGAACCTATAGTAGTAGTGCCATCATTTTCACTCCTGCCTTGTGACCTTCAGGTTTGTCCATTAAGAACTTGATGATTAAGCTAGAAGACCTAGGTAGGATGGTCTCTATGATCACTATTGTAGCTTTAGTCATCAAGTGTGACCAAACCATAAAACTGAATTTTTGTAGGAGATAAGTAAGGAAGTTTGTGGTCCCTAGCTTGAACCATATTCTATTGTAATCCCACTCAATATTCGAAACTATGGAGTTAGGCCTAGGGAGATAAACACAACATAATAGCACCACCATCTCTATTGCCACCAAGATAGGTTTCAAGAAGGCCATATAACATCCAACCACAACAATTTATAATCATACAAAGTTAAAAAAAAAGCTTGATAACTATTAAAAATAGAAAATAACACTTAGACAAAATTTGAAACAATTTACATAAAAAACTATTTAAAACTAAAATCGTAATAATGACTGATTACAATTGAAAACATGGAATTGATAATTTAGGACTAAAAACATGAAATTGATTGTATAGGACTAAATTATCAACTTCCATGAATAATTCCACACTTTGAAAAAATTCAACATACAAGCCATGTCTACAACTAACATTCAATCAAATTTCACACTTAGCATCAAAATGACCATAGGAAAACACTTAGAAAAAATATGATTTTTTTTATTTTGACCCAAATCACTTCTAGCCCTTTCCTAACATCCCAAACCATCCCCAAGACCATAGGTAATTACAGAAAATTTTTTTTTACAATCTCAACGTTGCCCATCTTCATAGGGGTAAATGCATAACAACCCTGTAACCACGATTTCGCGCAACCAAACGGAAACAAGCATAACTAATTAACCACTCAACAAAATTCGATGATTTCAAAGCATTGGAATTGTGAAAGAACAAAAAATAATTTAATAAATAGAAACCATAAAAATTATTAACCATATTTTTCAAAAAAAGGTACACAAATAACCTAATTGTGGCCATCATGCCAAAACCCATTTTTGTGCAAGCAGATGGAAATAGCCATCATAGCCAAACTATTCATTCAAATTTAGGGATTCAAGATTTGTTGAAATCCTTGAATCACAAAATAAAAATATATAATAATAAAAATTATAATTTCTTAAGCATTCACTATAGAAAAAAATACATAGCTTAGACAAAAAATAGCTTTCGAACATAAAACCCACTTGATGCACCTTGATGGAAACAACCATAGAAAATTATCCGTTTAGCAAAATTGAGTAGTTCAAAAATTCCATTGACCAAAAAATAGTAGATAATAACCCAATAAATTTAGAAAAATTAAAAACCTAATCATTTTTAAGAGAAAAATCCAAGAGTGGCATTGCTATTTTTGGACATAAAAAAGTAAAAAACCCATAAATATTGTGGAAAAAGAATTTAAAATTTAATGTGAACAAAAACCAAAGCCTAAGTAAATTCAAAAATGAATAAAAATGGTCCAAATATATTGTAGGGTTTTCAAAAAATTTAAAAATCACAAATATACAAGCCTAGATATGAAAAATAGAATAGAACCTAGAAAATACAATACATGAAAAACTAGAAACCTGGTAAGAGACTAATACTTGGAATGATAGTGGTGGAACTTTGCTCAATCATTGGATGGGGTAGACCTAATAGGCTTTCAACATTGGAATCCACCTCCTCCAATGTAGGGTTCTTGTTAGGAAACTTTTTCTTCACCATGGTGCTTGGAATGTAGGAGATCCTTTACCTTAGAGGTGACTACACTAGGACTAGGAGGTAAAAGTAACTATCACTACACTGACACTGGAAGTTGGAAGCACAAATAGGCATGGGAGGTAATAGAGCTCCAACCAATGCAGAATGATAAGAATGGATAGGACAAGAATGATTTTTTTTCCAAGTTTTACAATTTAAATTAATGTTAAACCTAAGCGTCCAATTGGAAACCCTAGTTTCCTTTTGGAACTCCACTTCACTTGGGCACATAAAAATTAGAAACTAAGAACTATGTAGGGTTATGTGATTTGTGGCATGGAAAACTTACCAATTTTGATTGGGCCCCACACTAGATGCTCCAAGAATGGAAAAAAGCCATGACTATGTTGGGAGTAGTAGTTTCCCAGCTAGACTACATTGGGGTTAACACTCTAGGAATCCATAGACAACTACCACTTCCACCACACCCACCTAAACCCTGACTTATATGCCTTGGAACCCCATGAATATGGTCAAGACTGATAGTTTTGGACAAGACACTAAGACTACATTGAAAAAAGACTAAGGACTATGCTCAACCAATATAGTCCCAACTACTGCTAACATATTCCATAATGTAATGGACTTCCAATAGCCCATCCTGCCTCCATGTTGCCCCTGATTTGACCATCTAACCTCACCAAACCTAGGCCAAAGCTATTGATAGTTCTAAAAGTTGATCAAAGGCATTTGATTATATCAAGAATTAACCATCCTTGATGACTATGTCGAGAGAAGTGATGGACTACACTGGGCCAGGGTAATTCTATCTACTACCTATCATAGTCCAACATCACATCTTGCCTTCTTGCAACCCCAAGCAACACACACAGTCCATTCAACCCTCAATTAACCTTGAATTGACACACCATTTTTTCAAATCCTAGTTTAAGCCTCTAGCAGGTTTGAGGCATGATCAATTATAGTTATTCATGTTACTTTTTCCTTTTTCCCATGATTACATTAAGGAGACCTAGGAACTATATTTCACTAATGTAGTCCCAAGTTTTCAAGGTCAATAGGGACCATATAGATCCTATCCCACATCCAACACTACCTTTTGAAGCCTTCACACCTCATTAGGACACCTAGTAATCCAAAACTATAGTTGATTGAGCAAAAGCCTCATGAAAATCATTAAAATTTAGTTCCCACATGGGAAAACATTGGAGATTAGGAGGACTACACTGGGCCAATGTAGTCCTAGTGACTACCTAGCGTAGTCCACTCAAAAAACCAAAAATCCATTACCTATGAACTACAACTAAACTTTTGTCAACACCATAGCATCAACCTTGGTCAAATCTTACCACTTCTTCTACTTTTGACATCCAGACATGGACTATGCTAGATGGGGAGATGGAGCTACATTGGGCCAATGTAGTCCCTACCCAGGGCTTAGCATAGTCCCATTGAGGCTACTATGAAACATTAAAAACCATGAAACCTAGCCTTGGTTAACTCCAAAACCCTAGTTTAGGACTGTATGACTATGAAGCCTACTTTTTTCCACATTGTGATTGTTTTGACCATGACTATGCTAAGAAGGGAAGAGGAGAATGTTGGGCCAATGTAGTCCTTACCCAAGGCCTAGCGTAGTCCCATTGAAACTATCTAAACATAACAAAAACCATGAAATTCAACTCTAATGAACCCCTAACACTTTATCTTAGCTAGTTTGACTCTGAAAATTTTTTGTTTCCATTAATTTTGATCATTCCACATTAACTATGTTGGGTTGAAATTGGGACTACATTGGGCTAGGGTAGACCCCTCTAGAGTCTTGCATAGTCCTCCAAAAATTCATGAAAACATACTTGAAAAGACCTAAAACTACCTCTAGTCTACTGTAAAGCCTTGTCCTAGTCACTTTAGTATCAAATCATATAATTTTTCATCATTTTTGGCCACTCCAAACTAGACTATGTTGAGAGGGAAGGAGGACTATGATCGTAGTCACTCAAGAACTATACAAAAAACCATCTCAAGTGACATAGGACTACTATCGACAAACTTGGAAAGCCTACCCAAGCTTTTGTGACCTAGAAAATTGTAGTTTTCATGATTTTTGACACCACCAAGTTGGACTACACTAGAGGAGATGAGGACTACATAGGACTAGTGTAGTTTTAGTCCAAGCCTAAGGTAGTCCCCTTGAAGAATTATATAAAATATCAAAAACCATGCAAGTTAACACCTAAAAATCCTAGAATGCCATTTGGAGTTTCCTGTCCATAGAACGTATAATTTTTTAATATTTTTAACCTTCCAAAATGGGACTATGTTGAAGGAGGTGAGGACTATGTTGGGCCAGCATAGTTCCTCTCCAGGACTAGTGTAATCCTTCAAAAATAATAAAATGTTTCAAAAATAACTTGAAAGATTATCATGAATAATTCAAAAAACCTTATCCATGCCCATGTGACTTCAAAACTTTCATTTTTCACCATTTTTGGCCCCTTCCAACTTAACTACACTGAGGTAGGGTGGAAACTATGCTGGGCTAGTGTAGTCCCTCTCCAAGCCTAGAGTAATCCATGAAAAACTAGATAAAATTGCTCAAGGTCGACTTAGATTTGATGTTGCTAAATACTAAAACCTTCTATAAGCCTTTTTGACTCCAAAACATAGATATTTTCTTGGGACTACATTACACGAGTATAGTCCTTGCCCAAGCCTAATGTAGTCCATCTAAATTAGAAGAAAACTTGCTAAAATGACCTAGGTTTATTGCTAGTTGAATCTATAGCCTTGTTGGAACTCCCTACTAGCCATGGAAACTCCTAGTAATCATCCAACCTTGGACTACACTAGGCCAACATAGTCCTAGTCCAATCCTAGCATAGTCCACACCTTGAACTTCAAAATAGTCCAAAAATAACCCAAAAAACACCTTTGTCAATTGCATGACCTTGGTAAGACACATTAAGACCTCCATGCCTTGAATTTGAGATGAAACTCATCCTTTTTGGCCTTCTAAGCCATGAATACACTAAGGAGGGATTGGAACTATGTTGGGCTAGTGTAGTCCCTTTCAATCCCCAATGTAGTCCACAACAAACTACCCAAAGTTAATCAAACATACATCATATCTACTTCTAGTCAAGCCTAGCACATCACTAAAGAATGTCTGACCATGGAACCTAATTTCTCTCATCATTTCTGATCCACAAAACCTAACTACACTAAAGATGGGTAGGGACTAAGCTAGGCTAATGTAGTCCCCATCTAAGCCCAATGTAGTCTCCATAAACCTACTTAAAAATTGACAAAATTACTGAAACTACACTTCTAGGAGTCTTGGGGCCCACCAAAGTCAAATCCAATAATGAAACCTAGTTATTTAGCCTTTCCAATGTGACTATGATAAATGAAGGATTGGAACTATGTTGGGCCAACATAGTCCCTACCCAAGCCTAGCATAGTCTAGTTGGAAGTGGCCAAAACAACTCTAGAACTGCCCATATTGACTCTTGGAAAGACCACGAACCCTACTAAAGCATGCCTAAACCTTTAAAATTTAAGAAAGAAGCCAAATTTTATTCTTATTCAAATTTTTCTCATTTAGAATCCTTAACTACATTGGAAACTACATACACAATGTAGTCCCATGGTATTTTGGGATTCAAGGCCCAAACAAGCATGAAAACTAGTAATTTTTGCACCAAAACCCTAGTTGGTGATACTAGTGACCCTATAAGCTCATTAGGATGGTCAATCAATCTCTTGAACTCACTAGAATCCATTTTCCATTCATGACTATTGTAAGGAAGTGAAGGACTATGCTAGGCTAGCATAGTCCCACTTGAGAGAGAAAATGTGACAATGAAAACAGATCGTAAGTAGCGAAGAATGGCCCAAAATTAGCCTAGAATGATCATAACCTTGTTCCCATGATCCCCAAGAGAAAATTTCACCTATTTTTAGCCTTGCAAACCTCATAAAGTCATTCATCCCCTTGTGGCTACATTAGGTCTTGGTAGCCTAGTGTAGTCATTATAAGAAACAAGTTCTTTTTACTTTTTGGGAGTCAAATGATCCAAAAACTTGCCCATCTCTAGTACCTACCTCATGTGGTAGTTATTTAGCTCATTGAGAGCCTAAAATGGACCATATCAACTCCTAGAAAGTGCCCTTGAATGTCAACTATGCTGGAGGAAGGTAGGACTATGCTAGGCTAGCATAGTCACTAGTAGGGCCCAGCATAGTCCCAACAAAAGTGCCATTTTTTGCTTCAAAATAGCCATGAAATTAATTGACCTTATATAGCCTTTATTTAATTCCATTAGGCACAACCACTGACAATCTATCCTTCACAAGAGGATAAACCATTTTACATCTACCTTGCCATCTCTAACACATTGATTGCCACTCTACTCTATCAAAAATATGATGATGGAGTAGAAATTCTAGTATACTACCTTAGTTATGCATTAGTTACTCATGAGACATAATATACCGAAGTGGAGAAGCACTATTTAGCATTAGTCTTCTCATTGAAGAAGTGGAGACACTACCTCTTTAGAAGCTAAGTCAATGTCATTTGCGAAGACATCATACTTAGAGGCATGATGACCAATATTTATGAAAGTAGTTGTATAGCTCAATGGAAAGCCATAACAATGGATCTTGACCTTCATTATGTCTCCCAGTCCTCAATGAAAGGTCAAGCTATAGTCATATAACTTATTGTCTCACTTGTTGATGACCAAGCAACCATAGATCTTAAGTTTCTAGATGAGCACATTAACACCATTGGCCAAGTGCCTGAGGATTATGAGGGGGTCATGCACTTTGATAGAGTTTCAAATGCCCATAGGGCTAGTACCGCTTCCATCATAACATTTCCATATCATAAAATCTAATTCAATTGGTGCAGACAATCATAGAAGAGATGGAGTAAGTCCTAGATCAAAGAGGGCTTCAAGGCCTAGGACCTTTTCTAAACATAGACAAGATAAATTAAGGGACCATGGAAAGAACTATAGAAGCCATGGTAATTCTTCCAACTCCTCATCTTCCTCTTTCTCTTCAATGTCTAGTTATGACAGAGATGCACTTAGGTATGGAAATAGAGCTCCACTACGTGGACAAGACAAAGATAGAAATCGAACCTAAGGGCAAAATCAAAGACATCATAATGAGCATAGAAAATATCATCATAATTAAACAAATAGAAATAGAAATTTTCATCACAACATGTTTGATGATGATGAACCCTTATTGGTTACTAAGAGCCTGATGCAAATCACAAAGGTAGTTAAGATACCTCACTGGCATTGCAAGAAACGTTGCCTACCTAGGCTTTATATTTATAATATTCCTAAGTTCATGGGAGGCTATGATTCTAATCCACAACATCATCTACAAGCCTTCCATGATGCTTGTGCCTTATACAACATTGAAAGTGGGTGGAAAAAGCTTAATCTCTTTTCTAGGATACTAATCGATGAAGTTGAAAGTTGGTATAGATCGTTGGAACCAAGTTCCATTCACTAGTGGTCCACAATGTTGGAACTTTTCAACGAAAAATACAAAACCTACGTGAGAGTGTCCAACCTAAGAAAAGAAATCCAAGAGTAGAAGCAAGAAAATCATAAATCCTTGAAAGTGACCTTGGCAAGATATTATTTGCTACTACATAGATGCCCAGGCTATGGTTTCTCTAAGGAAAGGCAACTTTTCAACATCATAGATGGGCTTTGTAATGAAACAAGGGAGATCCTTGGGATGTATGCTCTAGGTCAATTATACGAGCTATGAACCCATCAAATCAAAGAGTTAATCAAGTGTGTGGTGAAAGAAGAAGGAGAGCTCTATAGATGAGAGAATGTATAGGAAAATAACTAGGACCCACCTCTACAAAAGAAAAGTGTCCATATCTATGATAAGGGAAAAGATGTAGCTCTCAATGAGGTGATTTTACAATGGACCTTTCTAATACAAAATTCTATTATTGAGTTTAAAGAAAAGTTGGATAAGATGTCAAAATTAATGAATGAGAAAGTTAAAACTTGAAAAGAAATCATAGAGGAGAGGGTAGCATAAAATGAATCAAGTGATCATAAAAAAAGGAGGAAAAAGAACTAAGAAATTGCTAGGAACACGTTTTGGTAAGAAGGGAAAATGACTATAGAAGAAGAGGCTATAGACTCAACCATTGAAGAAAATGATGGATGTGACATTTGCCTATATGACCATCTAAAAGGCCATTACCTAGTCTTGTTGCATCTACATGAGTATTGGGTAGGGGCATTAAATCCAAAGTTTGTATAGAAGTACATGTTCAAGAGATTTTCTCTTCTACATAGTAATTTTAGACAATCCCAAAACTAATCATACTATCCTAGGAGGACTTATTACTAGCCTCAACACTAGCATCAACTATAGTGGTAACAACCACAATCATGGAAGAGGCCACCACCTAACTAGCCTTACCTTTATTGCTAGCTGAACCTATATAGATATTAGTTCAACAATCTATTTCCCTATCTAGTTTTACTACCTCTACCTCAAATAATTACTACCACTCTTTGAAATATCAACATCCTATAACATCTTATATGAGGTCACCACCTCACACCTCTCACCTTGCATCATATCCTTAATATTCTCATACTCACCTCCACCATATGTCACCTCCAACAACACAAGAAGGTTTAGCATCAGAACTTCAACAAGAGAAGGCCACTTGTGCTATGAACATCCACATAAATGATAATGGTAGTAGATTTCAACCAAAGTCTTGGAAATGTCCCTTCTAGAGGAAAGGTCGTAAGCTAAAGCAAAATACTCATGGATCTACTACATCACCTAAACCAACATAAGGCCAATCTAATGCAACAACCTTCCTCATAAAAATGATGTCTCTTAATCATATGAAAAAGGCAACAAGCATCACCACTCCAACATAAGACATAAACAATAAACCTATCATTGTGGAGAGACAGAGAAACAGAAGAATCCATGCATCACCAATAATGATAAAGGATGCAATTATGGGCTGGAAGTTCAAAATATTAACACAACCCCTATACTAGCCCACCATAAAGTTCAGGAGTAAGTATGTAAGCAAAAGCTAGTCTATGTAGTAGTCGCTAAACTAGAAGATACATAGTGGCTTGAAAATGAGAATATAAAACTATCTCAAAGATGCATGGAAGTAATTGATTTGCTTATCAATTTTGGAATTTTTTGATTCTTTACATATTTTCCATTTCTTAATATTTTTCTTTTCTTTATGATTTTTCTCTTTTCTTGAGTCATTATCTTTATGTTTTATGAATATATTTTATGTTTTTCTTAATAAAATTGCCAAGTCATGATGCAGAAGTCAATGCTATGTGTTGGGTTTTTTTTTTTACTATGCTATCAAGATGATTGGATAAGTAATTGTGTAAAGTAGTAAGACCACCTCATCCATCCCTCTAGTTCTCTGAATGAAAGGTCTTTTTCATGGAAACAATTTGGTTCTTCTTTTATGAAACTAAAATTCATCAATGATTATTAAACCTTGAAGAAAGAGGAAATGACCAAGTGGGAATGGCCAAGGGTGTGACCTTAAGGGGACTTGTTGGATTCTTTTCTTAACTTTCTTCATGTGGTTTATGACTCCTCTTGGAACATATCATCACTCCTCCATCAAGAAATAAAAATGAAGCTTTGTCTTTGCATGGTATGGTTCCCATAAAAAAAAAGAAAACAAAAAAAATATAAAAAAAGGAAAAAATAAAAAGAAAAATAATAATACACAATGATGGAAATTCAAAGAACATCCCTTAGACACAATAATGGGCTACAAGCACCAATTATGGGGTTGGAAAGACATGTTAGCCATGCTTGAAGGCTTCCCTCTAACTAAGGCCCTTCCTTCCTTCTTCTCTTCTCTTCTCTTTTTGGAGTGATGATTGTTCTTTGAGGTGGTTGTGGACTCATGGTGGTTGGTAGGATGGAACACATCAATGCAAGATCACTGTCCATGGTATGGACTTGGTTTAAACTTGGATGAATAGCTATTCTGATCATTTTAATCACACATGTCACAAGAACCTATTGTGGACATGGGTAGGTACCTTACATCTCGATCTTTGCAATCCCTTCTCATTCCATTATTCACCTCACTACTACATGTGATTATGAGCTTTTTGGTTTTGTGTAGTATAGTGAAACATCCTACCCATGGCAGTTGTTTGTTGTCTGGAATAAAGGCATGGTCTACATTTAACTTCTCGAGTGTTCATGGACATCTACAAAAGTGGTTATGCAAGGGCATTATGGCAAGAGCGTGCCTTGGGAAGGACCCACTTGCATAAATTTTGTTGATCATGGATTTGAACTAAACTTTACATGTTCTAGAACATTAATGATGGTTTCTTTGAATTTATGCATGATTTTGGGACTACTTCTCATCTGTTTCATTAATTTTTATTGCTTTTCTATTTTCATATCAAGTAATATTTCTTGGTCATCTTCTGAATTAGACCTTTGGTTTTAATTATTCAAAAACCTATATGCTTCTAGAGTTACGCTTATTCATCATGGGGGCTATAGATGCCTATTTTAAAATTTTTGAAATATTTTCAGCATCCTATTTTTGAACATCATGGTAACTAATAGTATTTGATCAAAATAATGTGAATATCTTGATGATTTTAGTTACCTCATAGACTTGGGCATAGTATGTTGTAATCACCTTGTGCTTAAATGAAAAATAAGGGATCTAAAAAGGGTTAATTATTAAGAAATTTTTATCAAAACTAATGTTGATCCTTTGGTGATTGTAGGTGATGCTAAAATAAACATCTAGGGAAGGTCTTTTTCCAAGCATGAAAACAAAGTCAAGATAGGACAATAGAGGATATGATCATGGACACATCATAGAGCATATAAGATAGTAGCTCAAGATTTGCATGTATGCTAGATCCATGGGGCAATTAGAAGAAATTTTAGTACACCCTTCAAGAATGTTCTGCATAACCAAAGAAGCATCGACATAACAACCAAGGTTAAAATTTTGCCACCACTAGTGACAATAAGGAGAAGCATCTTCAGCGGATTCTTGAATACCTCTACAAATTTTGTAATCTTCAAAGTCTATCCAATCTTTTTGTCACTTTGTCATTTTGTATACATTCACTTGAATAAAATTTTATAATGTAGCACTTAGAGTTAGTCAATAATTCCACACATTCTCAATTTTGTAAAGAAAGCTTAGTCCTATACTATTAACTTGAGGACAAGTTTTTATTTAGTTGTGGGGGTATGATGAATCATCAATTGCCTAGGTTATCTGATAAAAAGTCAACTTTTTGGTTGGCTTTGATAACAAGGCCCCGATAATAAGAGCTCAATAACAAGGCCCCAATAACAAGGCTTTAATATCCTATCTTTGATAATAAAGTTCTAAGAACATGGATTTGATAACAAGGCCCTGATGTTAGGTATCTGATGTCAGAGCCTTGATGTTAGGTACCTGACATCAAATCCCAGGATGCAATGTTAGATATTTGATGTCATGAGGTATACTTTGGCCTATAAATATAGCACTTGGATTCACAATTTCCAATCAGTTTTGCATACTTTTTCATAGTTTTGTCTATAGAGTAGCCAAAATCTTTTAGTTTTATTTTGTGATCTTAGAGAATAGTCAATGAGTGCCCATAGAGTGGATCTGAGTCAGTTGTATGAAGTCTCATTCAATTGGCAATGTACTTGGACATATTCCATGAGCAGCAATAAGATGAAGATTGATTCTTATTCATTACAACACTTTGATTTAGATTAGATTTACTTTTCATGTCCTTAGTTAATATTTACATTTCATGCATGTTAATTAATTAAGCACATAAGTACAATCACTTAGAGCATGTATATGAATCTTGGTAATGCCAGAAATGCTTAACGTTTAGTAACCCAATAGTGTTATATGTGTTCAATATGTGCATGGGAAGTGGGATTGAATACTTATGTTAGGGTAGTTGATTATTAATTAGCAATTAGATTAGTTGAATTGATTATAAATTGAATTTCAACTTATTATTAATTGTAGAAAAATAAAATATAAAATAATAAAAATCATATGCCTTACTCTGGACTAAACCATACATGACAAATCTACCACTAGTCCAAGTGGGAAGACAACACACTGTGATCAAGGCATAGTGATCTAGATGCCACAACTAGTCCCATCCATGAAATTTGACCGGATCATGTGTGAACACTTCTTATTTACATGGTTTGGCATAGGGGTACCTCATTGCTCATCAATCACCAAGATGGTAGTTTCCTTATCCTCCACCAAGTGCACTAAGAAAATTGTGATATTTCTAGAAACTTTCATTACCTTGGGATGGACACCATAACCTCTTGGATGCTTAGATTTGTTCTCAAGGGCCCATGCATTCTTTGGGTCAAAAATAGCATGGTAGTCTCCTCTAGCCAACTTATAAGTTTTGTTATCTTGTTGAGATGGCTCAACACTAGCTAGTAGATTGATGGTTCCCCACCACTTACCTCTTCTTGCTACTACAACAACAACTATTCATGTAGTTTTCTCATGCACTCAATAGCTACATTAGCCTCTAGTGTTGTCTCTTCGACAAGTGGTGGTGATGGCTACTCCTCTTCTAGTAGCTTAATAGCTACTTTGTCCTTCATCATCTCCTACCAAGAAGTAGCAAGATCGTGATGGAGTGTATTATTGACATAATGGGCTATCTCTCTCCTTCTACAAAGTGTTGGACTAGACATGGGAAGGGAAGTATCTTCCTCCCTCACTCATTCTCTTTAAAATGCTTCTCAATCTCAAGGAAGATGAGTTGAGGGAGGTTGATAGGGAATTTTTCACTTAGAGTGGTGCATGCATGAGTAGAGAAGGTAGTGAATTTACTAGGCCTCACCATTAGGTTTAGGTGGTAGGTTGTGATCTTGAGGTAGGCTCTCTCAACTTTGGTGAGTGCACCGTACTTCTTATGATCCATCCCATAACATCATTGGACCTAATCCTTTTTGGCTTGTGGGTCTACTTGTATAGGAATCTCTATCGATGTTTCCTTGAGATCAGGTAGTTTGAGGACCTCTACAATGGCCTTAACTGAGTAGGAGACACTGATGTCTTTGATCTTTACTGTGGCATCTACTTGCTAGTTATTCCAAAAGAGATATATTTTTCCCATGTACCCTTCCCCACTAGAAGAGAGAATGGGCCACATGAGGAACCCCTATAATTGAGTATGGATCTCCTTTGGTGCCAACTCCAAGAAGGGGCTAGAGTTAAGTTCCTTAAGAATTAAAATTTAGACCTCCTTGGAATGGATTCATTCAAGGTAGACATTAGTCAATGTGAACTCTAGCTTAGGCCTAGGCCTTGATACCTAATCCTACCATGACTAGCCTATCTCAGCTACGAGAATATGATAGAAAAATTCCACTTTGAGCTCCTCCCAAAGAGGTTTCATTGCATGGGTTTTAGCTTCTTCTTCTTGGGGCTAATGTGGCTATTAGCCCCTTCCTCTTCTTGGTTTCTTCTCCCTTGGTTGGAATGGTCCTTCTTCATGTGGCCTTTGGTGCCACATGTGATGACAAAAATATCAAAGGATTAGTGTTTCCATGTGCAACTCTAAATGGTCTTGATACCTTTCTCCTTTTTAGATAAGTTACACTTAGGTTAGTTGTCATCATAACAGATTGATTATTTTATTAATAGTTTATTCATTTAGCTACCTGAGTTTGTTGATGAGGTTTAAATTGGTATAGATGGTGATTTTAATAATATTTTATTAGGTAAACCTTGAAGAGTTAGAAAAATTTTCCATCATAAACTATGGGTTTTTGGCTCCCACAATGTAAAGCTCACATCCAGTAGCTTGAGGGTCGAAGAACGAGTTGATTCAGATAAGTAATTTGAAAGTAATGGCTTTAGAAAGACTCTAAGCTCTTAAAATTACAAAAACTCCCCTTGTGTTATGAGGTAAATGTGAAAATTTGGCTAAGTGTTAACATGTATTTATACTATTTTTCCATGCATCAACAGGGATCCATTAACACATTCAACTACATCGACAAGGATGCATTGATGTAGTCATAGAGAAAAAATTTTCACTTTAAAAACTAAGTATGGGAAAAGAGTTTCTTAATGAAATTGATGTCCAAAGAGAGCTAGAAAAAACTAGAATAAGGACAAATCATGGAAGAGGGCTTGAAATTTAGTTGGAAAAAGGAGATTTAGATGGTGTTTGATTACCAAGGAATGCAAAAACTAGATCTTCTGAGGTGGGAAAACAATGGTTTGGAGGAAAATGACTATGGGATAAGAAATCTAACCATCCAGGCCAAGGAGTATGCAAGTGGATCCTTTCCATAGTCGGCTCATGGATTTAATGCCCTTGCATGACCTCATAATAAGGATTCTATAGGCCCCAAGAATGATGAATGACCTTGGATTATTAAAAATTGAATTCCATAAGAAACCATCAAAGAATCAAGACATACCAAAATGGACACATTGATTAATCATGATAGATGGAATTGAGGTGGTAAATGGATAGAATTGGTGATGAGAGAGAGAGAATGAAATGGAGTTCTTTCTCCTAATCGCATGAAGTCCTTTGTGAATTTTGTAATTAAGGTGATCTAATATCATCCTATCCTTAGGTGGAATCAAGACCATCCACTTCTAGTGACCTTTCATTAACACATTAAGATCATTTGATCGCCTAGAGCTCATGAACACCCTCAAAAACCACCCACCATTCCAAATAGAGAAGAAAAGAGAAGCAAGAAGTTAAAATGACCTTAGTTAGAAGGGTGCCTTTAGGCATGGATAACATGTCTCTCTAGTCCCATAACCAATTCTTGTAGCCCATTATTTCATCTAAGGAATGTTCTTTGAATTCCCATGTCAAAGACATTTCTTCCTATTATTGGTCAATGTTAGGAATGATGAGGAATTTATGAGAATACCCAAAAAAACATAGACAATAGGTAGGTAAAAAGGTGACAAGTTCCCTTGAAGTAACGTCCTTGTCAATTCTACTTGATTTTTTGTAAGTCTAGAAGGTACCATGGTCACAAGTTCTTTCAAAGTTGTTATTAAGAAAGGATCCCATGTTTCCAAAATAAGAAAACCCCATAGAATTTTAGTGGAATGAGTGGATGGTGTGAGCTCATTACTTGATATCATGAGAAAACCAACATTCCATCAATCAATGTCAAAATTCAATGATGAAATCTAGTTATTAAGCAATCAATTTAAGTAATATAATTCAATTAACCATAATAAATTAGTAGCTATATTCAATGCAAAAGTCTTGATGGCAATAAAGAAGAAAAATACATGTAAGTTAATTCAAATAAAGTAAAATATAAAAGAAATTGTAAAATATTTAAGAAAATTGAAAATGTATGAAAAATAATGTAAAAAAAAAAGTTGAAAATGGAGGTGCCAATTGTAGGATGTTAGCATGGATGGCCCTCTCCCCCACAATTTAGTTGAAAGGAAGAGATTCAAAAGATTCAATGTGCTTGGCCATTTGTTGAGAAATTATTCCCACTAGTTGTTCTTATCTCAAAGAAAGGTTTGAGTTTTTGGATGTTGACTAATAACATCTTATTTGGGTTGGTAGTATGGTAGATCATCATGTCTCCAAATGAAAAAGTTTCATGTATAATGTAAGTACCCTCCCATAGCACTTAAAATTTGGTATGTTGAGGTACATGCATAGGTTCCTGTAGAGCACCTTATCTCCCAGTTGAAACTTTACTTTCCTTATTCTAAGCTTATGACATTGTTTTTTGTGTGCCTTGTGAACTTCATTCAATGACATGACCAAAAATTTATTCTCATCTAGTGTGTTGAGATTCACCAGTTTTTCTCTTTGGGCTAAACTTAGCTTCAAGTCAAGGTCACAAGCCATTGAAAGTACGAAGCTCATCTTGGATGGGAAGAGTTAGAATTTTTCTATATACTAACTCATAGAAAGAATAGTTAATAGGAAGTTTCTATGTTAAACAATAAGCCCAAAGAGAATCATTGAGTTTCTTGATATAGTCCTTCATATATTTGCTAACCATACATGTTAGTATTTTGGTAATTTCCCTATTGGTAACCTTAGCTCGACTATTGGCTTAGGGGTGATATGGAGTTGTTAATTTATGTTCAACCTCCAAGCATTGCATGCGCAGTCAACTAGTGATACTAGTAAAGTATGTTCCATTATCTAAAATTAGTGTTCATGGAAAACCAACCCTATTGATAACATTTTGTTGTACAAACCATACTCCCATAGAGGATGAACAATTGATGATAGCAATGGCTTCAGTCCATTTGGTATAGTAATAAATAGTGTTGTAACTAAAAGCATCAATGGTTGGAACACCAAGAGGTTGGTAAGTGAATAGTTTAACCCTAGATCCGTGTGAGGGATGTGCTAGAGAGAAACGGAAGCAGGGTGCCCTAAATGGTATGGTCGATTAGAAAGGGACTTAATTGGTGTATCTTAACCTTTCATAAATGCTTATTTCCGAAGTGAGGCACACGAAGTAAATCAATGATCAATAAATGTAAAGCAATAAACATAGTGCAAAACAATGATGATAGTAAGAAAATAGCAAAACAAACTTGAGTGAGAAAGTGCACCACCCCAAGGTCGCAGGTTTGATCCTTTGCTTTGTTGAAAGGTGTACAACAAAACACATAACACAGAAGAGGCACAACTTACACATAATAGTATGGTCGCAGATATCTGAACTGTAGAGTCAACTAGAGTGCTAAAAATTGCCAACTATGATCTTCGAAAGCCAATCACCAACCCTAGCTAAGCCAACCCTTCAAGCATTATTTGCCAAGGTATTTATAGGGCTAGGAGCAGGAGAAAAATGTGGTTTGGATGCCACATGTCCTAGGCCCCACAAGGTGAAAATATGATTGTACTACGTAGGTGTGCGATGCTGGAGGTGAGCTTTGTTAAGCTGTGACCATACTGCTCATACATTGATGAGGATACATTAACAAGGCTACATTGATAGGCATGTGTTGATGCAACCTATCTTATTGATTGTTCATCAAAGCTCAACAAAAATTTAGATGTAATGAAGTAATCCTTACTTGATATGAACCCCTATATCTATACCTATGTCACATCTTATTATCAAACTTATAGAGAGCTTTTTGAACTTCATGTCAAGACACTACCTTTCCACTAATATGATAGAAAGACTTTTCTATTTGTTTATCCTCCAAAAATTGGTAAAGATAAGGATATTACTGAAACCCTCACTATCCAATCCTCAGATGATAATCCAATTTATGATGATGATAATACTTATATTGATAAAAAACTTGGTTTTTGGATTTCAATAACTTGAACACATGAATACTTAGGATTAATGGGGCTTTATCAAAATGAGGATGTGGTGCTAGAATTATGTTAGTTCTCCCTAGGGAAGCTCAAAAACTTAAGGCCATTCATTTTTAAAAGCCCATAAAGAACAACATGATTAAGTATAAAGCTTTAATCCACAAACTAAAATACACTATTTACTTTGAACTTTCAAAGTTAAAGATTTATAGTGATTCACAACTTATTGTGAATCAAATTAATAATGTTTATGAGGATAAGGCTCCTTTAATAAGAGCATACTAGACACATGTGTTAGAATTATTCAAGGAATTTGATCATATCACATTAGAGCATGTCCATAAGGATTAAACTCACATTCTTGATGCTTTAGCACAAACTACTTATGTTCTTGCTCTTTCATTTAATAATGAAGCTAGGGATTCTTAAATCATTATGGAAAAGTTTGATTGTTACTCCATCCTTGATAATGTTCTATCTCTACAAGTGTTTGATGATGATGATCAAATTATCCATTTTCTTACTAATCAAGGGATGTTTTACGATCAGGTTCTTGAAGCTTTACATACTTATTTGAATGATTTAATCCTTATTAATGAATTTATATGGAATGTTATTGCTAAAAAAGCTTACTTTGAGAAAATGAATAATGAAATTGAAGTACTACAACACAAAGTTTGNTAAAGGTTTATAACCCACTTATTATTACACATACAATAGTAGTTAAACTTGAAACTAAACCTTTTAGACAAAAATTAAGACTAGTCAATCTTAAAATTGAACCTTTAATGAAAAGGGAGATTGATAAAAGTTTGGAATCTAAAGTCATATGTTTGGTTAGACATTCTAGTTCAGTTTTAAACTTAGTATCCATATGTAAGAAATTAGGAGAGATAAAATTATGCATTGAATTTAGAAATCTTAATGCATCTTGCATTAAGGATAACAATCCACTTCCACTTATGGAGGAGTTACTTCATGTATTAAATGATATGTAAATGTACTTGTTCTTATATGGATACTCAAGTTACAATCAAATTCTCATGAACAAGAAAGATCAATATAAAATAGGTTTCGTTACAAAATGAGGAATATTTCAATATGCCAAAATGCCTTTTAGATTATTGAATGTAGGATCAACCTTTCAATGTGCCATGGATAATTATTTTGAAGGGATTATTAAGAAAAACATAGTCATTTATTTAGATGAATTAATAGTTTTCTCATGTGACTGAGGAATCCCTATTTAAGATCTTAAAAATCTATTTTGGAGATGTAGGAGATATGGTGTGACATTAAATGCTAAGAAGTCTATATTTGGTGTATAACATGGAAAATTACTTGGTCACATAATAAGAAGAGAAGGTATTTCCATTGATCTTGAATGTGTTAATGCTATCATAGAGATTTCTTTGGGAAATTTATTAGGAAATTTATCCCTACGCTTGTTGAACTAGTAAGACCTCTTAACACAATGCTAAAGAAAGATAAGGACATTATATGGATTGTTGAACATAAAAATGCTTTCTTCGCTATAAAAAAATATATGGTTAAAGCTCTATTTTTACTTGATCGTTGGTATGAAAATGATTTCTTTCTAGATGCCTTCGCAAGTGATCATACAATAGCTACCATTTTGAGTCAATAGATGGCTAAGTAGAAAGAACATCCCATCACTTGTATCTTTGATCCACTTAAGGATGTTGAGTTGAGATACTCTCTAGTAGAAAAAAACTATATGTAGTAGTTAAAACTTTAAAGAAGTTTTAATTTTACCTTTTAAAATCTAAGATTATAGTAATTTTTCTAGATCTCGCTATTGTCATTCTAACAAAGCATCAAGTTTTCTATAGAAAAAAGAGCCAAATGGATTATGAAGTTGCAAAAATATGACATACAATGGTAGATATAAAAACTAGTAAAAGGAACTAGTTTAACCAAACTAATAGTCTGAACATCAACCCTAGAAAAACCAAAAGTTCCATTTGAGCTTAAATCCATACTTATACATGTGTTACAACTTGAAAATAATGAACCAGTTTTATTTGCACCAAACAACTTAAACTATCCTTGGTATGGAAATATCAAATATTATCTAAATTTTCATTTTTGTCCTTCAAAATTACCTAACTACAAATGTAAAATATTAATATCTAGAAGCTCTAAATTTACTATGATTAATGGAAATCTTTTTAGAAATTTTTTTTGAAGAAGTTCTTCTTAGGTATGCAGATGAAGAAGAGGCCAATGATGTGGTAAAAGCTTACATGATGAAGGACACATAGGCTATCAATCTTTAACTTACAATATTATAAAGGCTAGTTATTACTAGCCAACTATGATCATCAACGCTTATAATATATCAAAAACTTGCATCCAATGTCCAATATTCAAAGGAAGAGATTCTAAAAGTTCAACACTTGTACAACCCATTTTATAAGTAAGACATTTTATACAATGGACTCGTGATTTTATTAGAGCCATCTACCTACCTGTTGGCGACCGTTTGGGACGCGACCATCAACAAGTGTCCTCGAACAGGATTTAGGTGCCTGCTGGTCTCTGGCAACACCAAGGCCCAGATACCTCCAAATAAACTCAGTAGTTAATGTGAGTATGTGTGTGTGCTGTTGCGGCATGCGGTTGTGTGAAATGTAACGATTGCATTGTGTGTAAACTACAAATGACTTACTTTAAAGAGATTCAGCCAACTTTGCCAAGTACTATGAGTTGTTGAGAGTTTCCTATTTTGTTCAAATGCCTAGTCTACGCAGTCCTTATAATACCTACTTGTAATAAATAAATGTTTTTTAAAACATTTGAGCACAACTCTACATATCTACTCCTAATTTTCCCTAGAGAAAGAGATAGTTCCACAAGAAAACTAGAAATAGAGCAAGATTCGATGGAAATGGACAGAAAAGACAAGAAAGAAAATTTGTGTAGACCTCAAATATTTAAACAAGGTAAAATGACATGAGTAAACAATTTACAATAAAGCTATTCCAAATTCAATATCTATGAATTGTTCAAACTTCCAAGGCTCAAACAAGCAATTTCTTCAAGACAATCCTACTATGCTACCAAAAATTGCTGCATAAACTACCACGTACGAGACTCCATTTTAACTAGATAATAGATGTCAATGATTGCATTCAAATAGAACCTTTGAAGGAATTGACAATTTTTAATTGAAATACCATGAAAATTCACTTTAAAGATAAAAGGAAGTTATTCTTGTCCCATCAAAATACCAAAGATTTTCTGAACCCTCTCGACTACTGAATTGTTTAACGGCATGACTACAAGCAGAGGCTCTCTTACAACAATCCCAATAGCAGTTCCTATACATTGCACAATAACAAAATTTACTACTAAAATTCTCTTAAGGATTTTAAACACAAGCGCTTCTATGGAAAAATTTTAATAGAAATTCTTATTGGGCAACAAGAACAGTAAGAGCAATCTAAAAATCCCAAAATTATTTGCCAAGGATGATACTATTTAGACCACTAGCTAAAAAATTTAAACAAAACAAAAATAAAACATAACTCACAGGACCATGAAAAAGTAGCTGAAATATTTTCTTTAGCAAGCCATCTCACAAGTAATCTTATTTACAAATCTTCTTTACAAAATGCTCTGCTCAAGACCCAAAGTGTTTCTTCAAGTGAGAGCCTAAGTGCTAGCTAATAGCTTTCCAAAGTATGATGTATCAAAATGTGATGTATGAGACCTCCCCCATTAAAAGTCCTCTTTGAAGCCTTTTTCTAGGTTTCAAAGGTAGTTACATATGCAAAAATATCTTACCTAACTTCTCCCCAAAGTGACTTGCCCAACAAGTTAGGGAGTATTAACTTATGAGGTTAGGAAGTTAGGAGATAAATATTGCTTTTAAAAAATAATTTCATATAATTGTTCACAATTATAGCTTTAATAGCCTTTCATTTTTACTTGTTCTTAAAATTTGAAGAATGCTTATTGAAGCTCTTAGTGAGTTTATAAACAAGGTGATAATATAATATCTACCTTGGCATAAATGTTGCTAGTACCTTAATCCTAAATATTTTATGTGCACTTGCACCAGAATGAAAATGGCTGGAAAAATTTAAATTCAAAATACCAAGCCCGAATGTGAAGGCGCTAGGTGTGGAATTGCCATCGAATACTTCTGAAATATCCTGCCCCTGCCAGAAATCGTTAGCAACCACCATCGCGGAAGAAGGCTCTACCACTGCATCCGTCTTCGTTGTTATGGAACGTTGAGTTGCTAGAGGAGAAAGATTTGGAAACAAAAAAAATGTATTGAAGATATGGCTCTGGACATAGGGTTTTGATTGCCTGGAATTGTTTTATTTTGCCCCAAATTCGCTTAGGGCTTCCTGCATTTTCGTGTTCCTGCAGATCATTTTTTTAATTCCTGCCATTAATTTTAGGGTTAAGGGAAAATGTATCATAGATCTAAGCATTAGAGAATATGGCATCAGGTAAGGTAGGTTAAGAACGACCCTGCAACAACCAAAAAAAATCTTCACGCAGTGCACGCATTGTAGAACACATTGGCGTCGTTGGAGGCAGGCGGATCGATTGCATTATATGGAAAAAATTTGAAATTGAAATGGTTTCTGCCTTGGAAGTGGCAATGCCCATGTGAGTTCTTCTTCCACCTTGAATCCACGTCCCTGCAAAAATTTTTTTTTGGCACAATGCAACCAGCAGAGATGCCGCTGATTTGAGGCCAAAAAGAACAATTGATTCTACCCAAAAATGAAAGCCATTACAGGGAAAAAAAAAAACCTTGCATTCCCTTGTGTCAGTACCAATGCGATCCCTATAAAAATAAATAGGCATTCTTCTGGACTGTTTTCATTCATTTGTAGCAATTTCATCTATTTTTCTCCCAACGCATATAGTGGCTGGAACTATGTTTGTTTTTTTTTTTTTGTAGTAAAAACATTATCCAAACCTTACAATGGTGACTTTGATATTTCTCATTGATGCATCCATAAACGGGATTGGCTCTTTTAGCTTTTCAACTCTTTTCAACCTTCCCTTTGCAAAGGAGCACGATGAATTTTTCTTTCCTTGATATTAACTCTTGAAATTGGAAATACTATATCTTCATTTAACAATTTTCTACATGAAACCTCTAGTATTAAAATATCAATAAGGCACAACGATCATATATATTTTTTCTTTGAATATCTTCTATGGGTTATTCATATTTTATCACCTTTGCTGTTCCATGAAATGGCTAAATGTGCCAACATTTCTGCCCCCCTTAAAAACTTAAATAAACTTGTGCAACTTCATTTCAAAACTCAAACATCATAAAATTTTCATTGAATTTTTTACATTAAAAAAGAAATCTATTTTTGAGGAAGATTCCCATTTAACATAAGGTGTGATGGGACAAAAACCTCATTCCTAAGGAAGATCAAACTGTACATAACAAATCCTTCATGAACTATTCTTGGGGTGGAAACTGAATTGTGATTGTTGCCCTAGTGGGAATCCTCATTTCTCTAACTATTTCATAGGAAATCTCTGATGTGATGAAGGTGGTCCTATTGCTTTCGGGCTTGGTGGAGCTCTCACCTTGATCTACTGGAGCTTTCTCTTTGGCACTTTTCTCATTTTCCTTTTCGGATGAGCTCTTCTATTCTTCTCTATTAGGTCCTTCATTTTCCTCTTGGGAGACAAAAGCTTCTCCCCATCCCCATGATGACTCTTCATATGTTGGTTTCTCTTCTCCTTTTTCTTCTTCTTTGGAGAAATCTTGATATCACCCCCAAACATTGGACTCTATATCCAAATCTCTAGTGAGAAAAGAAAATTCATCAGACAACCAAGCCATAAAAGGACACTCCTTTGGAGCTCCACAAGATCTAGCCTTTAGATAATCTTTCACTACATGCTCAGGGTAACATCCCGTCACATATGGAATAAAAGGCTTTCTCATTATTCTCTCAAACTCCATTAGTTCTCTCTAACCTTCACTACCAAACTTGAATTGAAAGATGATAAAATCTTAGGGAATCTAACCCTCCTTTTATAGGTGCTAAGAATTTTAACTCCCATCCAAGTGTCTTCAACCAAGCTTCCTTCTTTTTAGGTATTTAAACCATTTGTCACAATCCTTACCAAGTGGTGGATGAGTCACCTTCCCCACTTGTCAAACTTGTAGAATTCCACTTATTTCACTTGTAGGCTTCACTTGTCCCATTTGAAGGAAAACTATTTCCTAACTTAAATAAAGCATAATTAAACATATTAATTGATACTATATTCCTAGTAATATTTACATAATACTATATACATATATTAATTTGTGTAATGACATCTTCAAGTTATATGAAATTGTCCCAAATAATGTTTTATATGCAAAACATTATATGGAAATTGCAATTCCATGTCATCCAAAGTTGATAATCTGTAAGTATCCTATGATAATTGCTTTGTAACTTGAAAGGGACCAATCCATGTCGGGGTAAACTTATTTGGTTTCTTCATATTCCATAATAGGACAAGGTCCCCAATCTTGAAAGTTCTTTTCAGAGCTTTCCTATCAAACCATCTTTTAACTTGAGAGGTATTCTGTAACAAATTATCCCTTGCTTTATCTACTTCAGCTTCTTTTTCAATAA
>MNCI01011336.1:590002-603701 GCA_015680685.1 Gnetum montanum | reverse complement strand
AGTTTGAATCGGTGCAGTTTCTCGGCAAAAAAGAAGGAGAAAGGCCGTTGCCTGAAACCGGATAAAGCCTTCATGGTGACGCGCGATTTTTACATACAACACCAATGTTTTAACCACAAACTTTGCACCAAAGCACATATAAAATAAACATTAATCTATAGCTTCACGGAAGTATCGGTGGTTTAATCAAACATATATAATACACATATTATGACCATTGAAATACTTATAATGTGGCACCTTGATTTAGAGACTTGCTTCCAATTATCCCAAGTTATGAAATGCCATTGAAGATTTGCAACTTTAATTACCCTATGAAGTCCTCATTATATTAAAATTAGCATAAAATGCTCCTCATTTTATGCATAATTTCCTAACTCCCTAACTACTTAACCTTCTCCTAACTTATCTTCTAATTGGTTAGTCTAGTTATTTAAGAAAGAAGTTGGGAAAGATATTTGAGATATTTTTGATATTTTAAACTTGACCTTTCATTTGAATAAGCAAAATAAAGGGACATATATTGTATTTTAATTGTATATTATACCAAGGCCACTTGTCAATTACAACCTTTTTTATCTCTTTTGTGGTTAAAACCACCTAAAATTGTTGTAACTTACCTAACTTGTTGGGCAAGTAAACCTCCTAGCTTGTTGGGCAAGGAATTCTCTAATTGGATAGTCAAGTTACTTGAGAGAAAAGTTAGGAGAGATATTTTTGAAATTGTAACTTCCCTACCTACCTTGGAATCCTATAAATAGGCTTCAAGGGAAGGAAGAAAAAGGGGGGAAAGAAGAGGACATCAAAGAAAGCATCATTATCACACTTTGAAGATTTGTAAAGAAGATGATTTGCAAGATGGCTTGCTAGAATAAAGATTTCAGCCTCTTTGTCATGGTCCTGTGAGTTATGCATTTCATTTTTGTTTTGTTTTAATTGCTTAGCTAGTGGTTTAGGTAGTATCATTCTTGGCAAGTAATTTTGGGATTTTTAGATTGCTCTTATTGTTCTTGTTGCCCAATAGGAATTTCTGTTAAAATTTTGCCATAGAAGCGCTTGTGTTCAAAAAGCCTTGAGAGCATTTTAGTAGTAAATTTCGTTATTGTGCAACGTTTGGGAACTGCTATTGGATTGTTGGAAGAGAGCCTCTGTTTGTAGTCACGCCGTGGAACAATTTGGTAGTCGAGAGGGTTCAGAAAATCTTTGGTATTTTGATGGGACCAGAATAGCTTCTTTTTATCTTTAGAGTGATTTTCCGTGTTATTTCAATCAGAAATTGTCAAGTCTTTTAAAGGTTCTGTTTAAATGCAATCGTTGACATCTACTGTCTAGCCAAAATGGAGTCTCGTACATGGTAGTTTACGCAGCAATTTTTGGTAGTACAGTAGGATTGTCTTGAAGATATTGCTTGTTTGAGTCTTGGAAGTTTGAACAATTCATAGATATTGAATTTGGAATAGCTTTATTGCGAAGTGTTTACTCGTGTCATTTTACCTTGTTTAAATATTTGAGGTCCACACAAATCTGCTTTCTTTTCTTTCTGTCTATTTCCTTTGAATCTTGCTCTATTTCTAGTTTTCTTGTGGAACTATATATCTCTCTCTGGGGAAAATTAGGAGTAGATTTGCGGAGTTGTGCTCAAATGTTTATGCAAAATTTTACTTGTTACAAGCAGGTATTATAGGGACCGCATAGACTAGGTAGTTTGAACAAAATAGGAAACTCTCAATAACTCACAGTACTTGATAAAGTTGGCTGAATCTCTTAAAGTAAGTCATTTGTATTTCACACACACGCAATCGTTACATTGCACACAACCGCACGCCGCAACAGCACACACACATACTCACATTAACTACTGAGTTATTTGGAGGTATCTGGGCCTTGGTGTAGCCAGAGACCAGCAGGCACCTAAATCCTGTTCAAGGACACTCGTTGGCGGTCGCGTCCCAAACGGTCGCCAACAGATACCATCGTGGTAGTGGTGGTCCACCTTTCTCTCCATCCTCTTCATTTGATTTCAAACATTCCTCTCCATCTACTAATTCTGATAGAAGCTATTTTCGAAATAATCATGTTGAAGGTAATCAATGAGACAATAATGATTTTGAAGGCCACCAAGACCAAAGGGGTGGCCAAAACCATCCTCAGCATCATCGATGCAGTGATGATGATGAACCTCTATTGGCAACTCAAAGTATGCTTAACATTGCAGAGGTAGTTAGAATTCTAACTAGGCATATGAAAGATAGTAGGATCAAGCACTTAGAGATGAATAATATCCAAAGATTTGAGGGGGGATACAATTCTAATTCATAGAATCTACAAGATTTCCATGATGCCTGTACCTTATAGAACATTGAAAATGATTAGCAAAAACTCAAGCTTTTCCCTGGGACACTCATCAAGAAAACTAAAAGCTAGTATTGATCCTTGGAATTGGAATCCATTTGTTGATGGAGTACCATGTCAGAGCTATTTAATGATAAATACCAGATGTACTCCAAAGTGTCTAATCTGAGGAGGTAGATCCAAGGATGAAAAAAAGGAATACATGAACCATTGGATTCTGCTATGGGTAGATATTATTCACTCTTACACCAATGGCCTAGCCATGATTAGTTTTAGAGGGAACAACTTCACCACATCATAGATGGTCTCAAAGAAAAAATTAGAAGAACTCTTAGGGTGTATGCCTAAGGGAGACTATTTGAACTAAGAGCTTATCAAATCCAAAGATTGATAGAGCATGTAGCAAAAGAAGAAGATGAGTTGCAAAAAAAGAAAAGTGTAGAAGAGTATAATATGGACCCTTCCATCAAGAAATGGGAGGTCTAATTTTATGATGAGGAGGAGTCACCACTCGATGGAGCGATGAATAGAAAAACCTTATCCATCCAAAAATTTGTTTATGATATTTCTACAAAGGTTGATAAATTATGGGACTCTTTTGATAAAAAATTCCAAATTGCTATGAAGATTGCTAAAGAATCCAAAGAGCAAAATAGTCATCATAACCGCAGAAAGTGAAAAGAAGCTGAACATGCCTACCAAAGAGGTAAGGGAAAAGCTGTTTCCATAGAGGGAGTTGTGGAGACAAACTTTAAAGATGATGTTGGTCATGACATTATTAATAAAAACATCCAAAAGGATGTTTCCCTATGGTGTCACACTTACAAGAGTCTAGGATGTATGCATTGAATCCTTGACTAGCACATAGGCAATCACCCAGACGATTGCCTTATCCTCAAGGAAATCCAAGATAGTACCACCAACAACAACAAGCTTACTACCCAAGTGGAGCTCCACCACAACCATATGAACAATACCAGTAGTGGAACCAACCACAATAATGGGAAATGATGCTGCCAAGATAGTAGTATCCTTTTAGGCAACTATATCCATATGGGTACTATGTTCAACAACCCGTCTCTCAAAGAAGTTCTACAAGTCATGCCTCATTTCAACATTACTATTACCCTCTAGAGTACCATTGAACACATTTTCCATCCACTTAGAGAGAAAACCCATATCCATACCACCCTCCATATTCATCTGCACATGTCCTTTTTCCCTCTACCTTGTTACCTCCTGCTCTGTCCATGCAAGGTGAGATTCCTCCACAACTGCAACAATGAAATGCTATGAGGGATATACGTTTATAACTAGCTTTCCAACTAAGTGGTTTGGACAATCCAAAAAAATACCCTTCTTCCAACCCAAAAGTTCTCTTAAACCCTCACAACCTCATGTGGCTAGTCACATTGCATCTTCAATGTCCTCATCCTCTACATCAAATACCTTCAACTGCCCTTCAAACCAAATGCCACCTTAGATTTGCACCGTGATGCTAACTCATGCTATTTCTAATTAGATCAAAGTTGGAAATCTTCTCATGAAAAGATTTGAACTAAGAAGTCCACTCATTTACCTATAGATTGCTAGAAATGAGCCATGCAAGGCTCTTCTTGACTCTAGTTCCAGTGCCAATCTCATCTCCTATGACATGTACAAAGCCTAGAACCTACCACATATTAAGAAGAGCAACATCCATCTAGAATTGGTAGATTAATCAATTATTATCCCTCTAGTATTAGTAGAGGACATTATGACCATAGTTTGTGGGTGGTATTATCCTGTTAATTTTTTGGTGATCAAGGTTAAGAAGCATAAAGGTGAATTTTCCATCGTTATGGAAAGAGCCATGGTAAGCATGGTTGATGCACATATGGACATAAGAAACCTCTCTTTGGAAATCTCCAAGGAGAATGAATTTGAAAAGATAGAGAAGAAGCGTATTCCATGCATCATGTATAGTGATAATGGATGCAATTGTGTGCAAAGGATTTGGTCCATCAAAAGTACATACATTAAAGCATGCAATTAGTATTCACAAGAAATAGATATTTAATAGTGTCTATATGTAGCAACTACAAAATAGGAGGACATCTAGTGGCTGATAGCTAACTTGGAAAGTAGCACATTATGCATGGAACCAACAAAAAGCCTAACATGTGCTTATGTTGAAGGCATGGATGAACTTGAACAAATTCATCACCAACTCTCTGGTAATGAAAATGATGATACCTATTGGAGAGAGTTAGAAATCCTTAATAACCTCAAGCAAGAGACCCTAGAGTTAAAAACTCTACCAATTGGCATGAGGTATGCATTCTTAAATAATGATAAGCTAGTCATAATCAATGCCAAACTTGCTTCTAAAAAAAAAGAAAGGCTGCTAGAGGTGGTTAACAAATGGTTAATAGCCTTTGCTTGGTCATATTCTAAGCTGACAGGAACTTATCTAAGGATATGTCAACATCACATTTACATCAACCTAGCCATGAAGCCAAGAAGGTAGTTGTAGAGAAAGCTGAACCCTAAATTGAAGTAGATCATCAAGGAGAAAATAAAGCAACTCCATAAGGCAAGCCATAGGTCTGCATCAACTTTAGGCTATCAAATATGGTAATTTTTAAAGATCATTTTCCATTGCCATTTTTGGATCAAGTGTTGGACACCATATCTGGGCATTGTTATTATAGCTTCTTGGATGGTTATAATGGCTAAAAACAAATCCAAATTGTACTAGAATATTAGGCCAAGACAACATTCACAAGTTCTTGGGGGAATTTTCCATATTGTAAGATGTCATTTGGTCTATGCAATGCCCATGTAACATTTCAATGCTTGGTCCTTAGCATCTTTCAACAACAGATCAGTAGTGGTGTGGAAGTCTTCATGGATGACTTCTCCACCTATGGAGCTACGTTTGAGTAAGCCTTGGATTACCTTGAGCAAGTACTAAAAAGATGTGTGGAAATAAATCTGTGACACAATTGGCAAAAGAGCCACCTCATGGTCTAAGAAGGTATTGTACTGGGGCATAGAATCATTCAAAAAGGGATCGAGGTACACCTTAAGAAAATAAGGATCATCTAAGCAATAACTCGCCAACTAGAAACTATTAAAGATGTTTGATCATTCCTTGGACACACTAGCTACTATCGATGATTCATAGAGAATTTTTCTAAGATTGCAAAACCATTAGTAGAGCTTACAAAGAAATATACACCTTTCATCTAGACTAGGGAATGTGAACAAGCATTCCAACAACTAATGGAGAAACTCATAGAAACACCAATTCTATAGGAACCTGACAGGTTTAGACCATTCCACATCATGAAGGATGCATCTAACTATGCCTTGGAAGTTGTGCTCACATAGTTGGATGATAAGAAATGCCCATACTATATCCACTATGCAAGCTGAAGCATTGTGGGGCATAATTAAATTACACCACCGTTGAGAAGGAACTAATGGCAATGGTGTATGATATTGAAAAGTTTAGGCACTATGTGCTTGGCTATAAAGTATTTGTGCACAGAGATCACAGTGCAATTTTCTTCCTCATGAACAAGTCAATGGTGAGTCCTCATATCATATAGTGGTTCATGATCTTGCAAGAATTCGATCTCATAATGGTAGAGCAAAATAGGATCGAGAATATGGTCACAACCACATCTCTCACTTAAGATGGGATAATAAAGAGGAGGAGGGACCTCTCTTTGATTAGTTTTTAGACAAACTCCTCTTTACAAGAGCAATAAATGATCAAACTCCTGCAAAAACAACATGGTACAATGGCATCCTCACTTATCTTCTAACCTAGGAGATGCCACAAGATCTTGAATTTAGAAAGAAGCAAAAATTTCTTCATTAGGCCAAATACTTTATGGAAATCAACGGACACCTTTAGAAGGTACGCATTGATGTCTTGATTCATTGGTGTGTCCTTGATGAAGATCAACTGAGCATTCTCCAGGATGCTCACAAAGGGCTTTACAGAGGCCACTATGCAGGGAGATGCACAGTCTTAAAAATCCTAATGGTAGGATACTATTGGCCTATAATCTTCAAGGATGCCCACCAATTAGTCTGATCTTGTGAACATTGTCAATGAGATGGTGGGATGGCTGCTTGAATGGAAGGTTCTCAACTGTGGATTTAACCACTATAGCCTTTTGACATATGGGGCATTGACTTCATGGGTACCATCACACCCATGTCTAATGGAAAGGCATATATCATTGTAGCAATCAACTACTACATAAAATGAGTAGAAGTAGCAACCATTACTAATTTTACATCATCCACTATTGCTAGATTTATACAACAAAATGTTGTAAATAGGTTTGAGGTGCCATGTGCACTAATTTCTAATAATGGAACTCATTTAATAAGTGTCATGTTTAGAAATTTGATGTAATGTTTGGGGGTTGAACATAAATTAACAACACCCTATCACCCCCATGCAAATAGTTAAGTAGAGGTAGCTAACCTGGAGCTCACAAATATCTTAACAAGAACCATAAGCAAATATAGGAGAGATGGGATCACTCTTGTGTCTTGAGTGGGTTGATTAGTCTTGGAGTGGCGATTAGAAGTCACTGAAAGATATGCTCAATGTCTTAGTTTGATGTGTTGAAATTCTTGGATAGATTCTTTATAGTTGGTCCTTAAAGTTTTATGACCATTAATCAACTATGAGGCCCACCAAACCTTTAGTTGGGATTGTGCAAGGGTAACAAAGGCATGAGCCTGCTATTGGGAGGACCCACTTGCATATCTCTTGATTTGGTTAGTTAAGTCCCTTACCATCGACATTATTACAATCCTTTCTTTTGCATATTCCATTATGCACACCACTCTCTACTCCTTAAGCTCTCATTTTGCATCCCATTTTTACCATTTTTTCAATTTTCTTAATTTTTGGGAATTCAAAACCATCTTCTCATATTTTCATCATGTTTGTGGCTAATTGGGATTCCATTTAACCTTAATTTCATTCAAAATATCTTTATAATTTTCAATTTTTAACTAAGTCAATGAAAGTCAACAGTGGTCAATAGCTACATCAATGAGGCCTCGTCGATGCAGTGGATTGTGTTGACTAGGCATCGTTGATGAGGCCCCATTGATGTAGTATAAAAATTATTATAAATACCATTGAACACTTAGGAATTTTTCACATTTGGTTCATAATGTCCAAGGAGTTTTTGTAATTTTTAGAGCCCAACACCTTCCTAAGCATATAACTCTCATATTGTTTATCCAAATCACCCCATTCTTCGATCCTGCAATTATTGAAGGTAAGCACTTAGTCATGGGGGTAGCAAACCCCAAGGTTTTGATGATAATTTTTTCAAAATTTTTTCTAACTCCCCTAAAGGGTTAAGCAATAAATTCTATTTAATCATTAATTTTTAAGGATTTAACCCTTCCAACAACTTCGTTAAATCAAAGATTAAATTAATAATTAACTATTTAATCTATCCAACCATAATCACACCTTGGACGAATGTAACCCTTTCATGAGACAAGTTATTCTAGTCATTCAAAGTTACATAATAATTACTAATCCATTGTTATGTGTGATTACAGATGGCACTAAGACCGAAGAGACCATAGGAGGAGGGGCCATCACAACCATGAGAGAAGTGACCTAGAGGAGGAGGATGCTAACAAGAACATGGCCAAGAACAAGTTGAGGCAACCCATGCAATAGGATCTATTAGAGATGAGGCCAAGGTGGAATATATCTTATAGATTCTAGAAGAGGCATCCACATCTAAACATTCACAACAAGGAAAAGTGTTAGGTTGTATACTTAGATTGGAAGTCACACTCATGTAGGCCTATCTTGACATAATTGGAAGCAATGAGGTCCAACACTTAGTTCTCCAAGAACTAAATTTTAGAGCATTCCTTGAATGGGATCCAGAAGATGTTAGAACTCAACTATAACCCTCTCCCATGTGGCCAAACATCACTTCCAGTGGGGAGTGGTACATGGGAGAAACATATCTCTTCTAAAATAATAGGAAAGTAGCATCCGCTATGAAAATCAAGGACATCCTAGTGTCCTACTCAGTGGAGGCTATTGCATAGGTCCTTGGGCTACCAAACACAGGAACATAGTTGGTAGAGTTGTTAACACAAGGTGACCCTGGAGCAAAGAAGAAGTGGATGCAGTAGTGTTATGGGGCCCACTACAAGGAGTTTGGTGCACTCACACTGGCAAAGTGAGTCTATTTAAGATAGTAGCCTACCAAATCAATCCAATGATGAGGCCCAGTAAGGTGACAACCTTCTCCACCCAAGCATGCATTGGTCTAAGTAAAAAGTTTGCAGCAAATTTTCCACAACTAATCTATCTAGAGATAGAAAAGTGCTTCAAGAAGAATGAACATGGAAGAAAGACCTTGCCCTTCCCCTACTTGATGAGAAAACTATGCAAAAGAGTAGGGATAGTCTACTATGCAAGTGATACACTTAGACATGCTCTTAGTGCTTCATGGTTTGAGATTATGAAATATAAGATGCCTGCCACGACCATAGAAGAGATGCAATAATGTCCACCTCCACCACCTACTCATGAGCAAACACCAAAGGCTTGCATTGTGGTTGAATGCATGTGAAAATTTTGAGAGCAACTCTTGCAACAACAAGAGTAGTAGGCAAGAAATAGTGGTAGAGATCCATTTGTGTATAGACCAGCCATGAGTCACCTCAGAGAAGTGGCTTGTACAATCAACTAGATGAAGAAAGGTTAATTAATTCTATCTACCCAACAAATGTAGTTACCTATGAGGTTGAATCCAAGTGGCCGAGAGGTGATGGTATTTGTCTCTAAGCACCATCTATTCCTAGAAATCTTTAGGAATGCTACTTCCTTTTTAGTATGCTTGGAAGAGGATGAGGAGGCAATTGTATTGGTGATGTAGCACCAGGGGAAAGAGATAGCTATAGAGATTATTGCTAATCAAGTCATTGAGGCATTAAACATACATGTAGCAGTTGAACCAGATGTTTCTACACTAAGAGATGTGCAAGAATTTGTAGGGATAATTAGTAAATGTTTAAGTGTAGCCCAACATGAAGAACTGTTAGACTGATTGGTGGGAACTAGGCAACCAATTCCAAATATCTTTAATTTTTTTAATGTCATCACTACAACCTAATTAGAGCTGCTAGAGGCAAAGGGTAAGTGCTTCATCTTGGAAGGGCAACTTTAAATAGCTCAAGCACATAATCAATGCTTGGTTGTGAAAGTTGTTGAATTGTGTCTTGAATTGTTAACCCTGCACTTATCAACCCTGCACTGACATGGGATGAATCTTTTCAATAGCTTTAAGTATACCTTAAGCAGGTTGAGGAAGAAATGGTAATGGTAGTCTTTGATAAGTCAATAGAAGAGGTTGAAACTCACTCAATATGAAAGGACTTGATGTAGACTTGCCAATGAAATGATATCTTGACTAATAAAAACCATCGCCTACAGAACATTGATGCACAAAAACAATAGTTAGAAGAATTTATCTTCAATAGTAGAAGTAGCTTACTAGGGCAACATCGAACTAAGGATATTGACAATGGAAAAGTGTAACCTCTTCATGGAGAAGGTCCACACCTTATGCTAGAAGTCAGCTATTGAGATTGCCACCTAGAAGAATGAGGCTTTGAAATTCAAGAATGTTAAAAATCATTACGGAGACTAGGTTGGCCTACAAAAGGAGTTGAATAAAAAGCATATCCAACTGGTGAAGGAAAAATTTAATGAGGTCCTACAATAACTCCAACAAGGTAAAGAATTGTGGAAATCCATCATTGATGGGATTGATGCCTATAATAGGGCACAAATTCATATGAAGGAGTTGTAGATTGAAGAGATGATAAAGTATTCAAAGTTGTCCAATCTATATTAAGCAAACTTAGTAATGTTGATTGTTAGATGGTCATGATCTAAACTTGAAAAGAAAGTGGCTAGCTTGTACTTGTTGTATGAGGCCAAGTTCAAGACCCATAAAGACACCAAGTAGAAGCTTGCAATTGCAAATGCTGAACTTGAGGTTCTCAAGGAGAAATTCACTAACTAGAGATTAGTCATAGAGAACTTGGATAAAAGAATGAATGCCTACTAGGAATTGTAGAAAATACTTTGAGCATTCAACATTGAGCACAATTAATTCATGGCCTAGTTTGTTAATGTGAATGAGCTCTTTCCTATTTTGCCTTATCCTTAGGGTGTTCCAACCCCGGCCCACATCAGTGAAGCTACGTGGATTGTGAATGATCCCATGAGTAAAAAAGAGAAAATGAAGGCATTATTAAATGCTTTTCACCTTCCACCTGAAGTAGTAGCAATGGAAAGATAGCCACAACTGCCTCTACCACTACATGTGCCTGAAGCCAGTGCAGGGCCCTTAGAACCTCAGGAAACTTGATTGCCTGGGATTGTCTAACCTTCTCCATCGACTTCACGCCATCAAAGAAGATGCTATCTAGTTTTGAAGAATCATGTCATGGTGTTCACTTTTGTGTCATGAACATTGCAATTTTTGTAATGTGTTGATCCATACACTGGGCACTTAGTTGTTGTGTCCATATTGTCTTATTTTATTTTGTTATGTCAAAGTCATTTCATACCTTTCCAATTTCATAAAGAACTCAAGGAAAATTTTTCATTTAGGTGTGGGGGTATGATGAGTTTTGGTCTGTTGCATCGATTGGGCCTCATTAATGAGGCCCTATTAATGCAATCTATTGCATTGACGAGGCCCCATTGACTAGGCCCCATCGACATAATCAATTGCATTGACATGGTCCCATTGATGTAAGGGTCTATCCTGGTTTATAAATAAAAGCTACTAGGTGCATTTATGGTAATCAATTCTCATAGTAGTGGCAAAGCTCTTATAGTTTGTCTATTTGAAAGTTAGAATATTTTTCCCAAGTGCCCACAACAGAAGTCATTGAGTGTATGAATCTTTATTCAAGCATTATTATACCTGAGCATGACAATGTGTGTGGAAATAAAGACAAGCTTTCTGATAAACCTTGCATCATTCTGGATAGATTAAAATTTTCATTTATGCATTTAATGTTTTCAATTACTTATTCAATGTTTTTTAGTAATTAAGCTAATTAAGACAATTGAGCAAGAAAAGCTAGATAGATTAAATACATAAGTACGATTGCTTTGAGTAGAATGTGTATTCACTTGGTAATCCTAGTAGCATTATTGCTTGGTAAGCCCAGTAGCATAGCACTTGGTAACCCAGTAGTGGATATGTGGATTTATGAGATGTATGGAAAGTGGGACCAGATACTTATGTTAGGATCAACTAGAGGCTAGTAGGTTAGTTACATTGAATTAGCCATTAAATTACCTTGTCTTTATCTCAACTCAAGCACCAAGACTATAAAACATAAAATTATAAAAATTATATGCCTTAATTACACTTAACCATACCATGTGCTTCACAAGTGTAATTGGGAAGACAACGAATGACCTTAGGACAAGGTTCACTACCTAGAAGACTAGTGCATTGGAAACTATAAAGTCCACAGAATTCGACCGGATCACAAATGAATGCTTGTGATTCATATGGTTGGGCGTAGGAGGTACCTTGTTGCTCATTAGGCAATAACTTTGCAAAATTTTATGTTTTTAAGTGTTGTGCATTATTTTACATTACAACCTAAATTTCTGCATAAACACATAGGTATACCCCAAGATTTATAGACCCATACCACTACGCTAACACCTCATTGAGGATCTTGTACTTTTGATTTACCGATAATATGTGATATTTTGTTATATTATTATTATTGTAGTATTTTGGCATGAGACTTAATAATTAGTATAACCATACTTTGTTTTGTTTTAATGGGCATTACTCCTTTATGATGATATTTGACATGAGACTTTATACTTAACTTTTGCAATTATTCTAATCACATGATCATTATCTTTGGTGGCACAAGAATTCATTAATATTTTAACATTTTAGAAGACTTAATTCTTGGTTAATTTAGTTTAAGATCCTACTGATGTGATTTCTATTTAATTAGTTTTACCTCCTCTTATGTATAGTTAATATGAAATTTTATATTTTTTTGTATTTTGATTATTATTTTATGGTGTTAATCTTGTTATCTCTAAATAAAGATACGATGGGTGAAGATTGAATAATTTAAGCACTAGAATTTCCTATAATGCTATAATACTTGCATCCATCTTATATAAGGGTGAAGTCTAATTTTTCCATAATCATACCTCTTAATCCCTTTCTTTTTGTTGTAATTGATGAAATAATTGGAGGAGCATAATTCTTAGGTGTGTTTGTTTGTTCAAGTTCTAAGATAAATTAAGAAATTAACTATAATAAAAGTAATTAAGAAAGGGTTAATTAAGAAAATTAAAAGAATTAAAACAAGTTTGGGGGTGTGAAACTTTTCCATGCTTCCTTTTACGTGCTTACATCTAGCATTGTTTAGAATAGATGGAGTTGTAGAAATGCAACATCATTATAATAGATTTATTTATTATAAATCTCTATTGATAAGTTTCTTGGAAGCTATTTTGTCTTTATGGGTGATTATTGGAGATGTGAAACCAGCTTGGATTGCTTGGAAAAGGTTTAGAATAAACCACATTTATGTTTTTATTTATTTATTTTGAAAACAAGGAAAACATAGTTCATGGCAATCAAGGTAACTTGTTGATGGTGGTCATGTCACATTGATTAAAACATTAGATTTTCACCATATCTCACAATAACTCTTCTACAGCATATCACACTTAAGATAAATTAAGAAATTAACTCATGGTGGTTCAAGTTCTAAGATAAATTAAGAAATTAACTATAATAAAAGTAATTAAGAAAGGGATAATCAAGAAAATTAAAAGAATTAAAACAAGTTTGGGGGTGTGACACTTTTCCATGCTTCCTTTTATGTGCTTACATGCAGCATTGTTTCTAATGGATGAAGTTGTAGAAATACAACATCATCATAATAAATTTATTTATTTTAAATCTCTATTAATAAGTTTCTTGAAATCTATTTTGTCTTTATGGGTGATTATTGGAGATGTTAAAAAATCCTATAATAAATTTAACAATGAATTATTAATTTATGGGTGATTAAAAGATCCTATAACAAATTTAACAATGAATTATTAATATTATGAACTGACTAAAGTTATAAACCATTATTCTTTAACTTGAATATGACATGCAACTTTTTCCTTGAAAATTAAAGCATTATAGGTATCTTGGATCTTACAAAAAAAATTTTGTTGCTATCATGTTAAAAAATGAGTGATGTTATTCTTTGTAATTCAATCTAAATC
>MNCI01011336.1:560458-588001 GCA_015680685.1 Gnetum montanum | reverse complement strand
AAGTAATGAATTTTTATTGGTTTGATGATTTCAAATTACATCACCATGGATTATTTCTTTAGAGCCAACGCTTTGAATAGTTGATGGAATAAGGATAAGGATTCCTTCATGAATGCTTTGATACAAAATGATTCTTTGAATAAAGATTTGCAACATGCATATGAAAATAAAGAGAAAAAGGACAAGGTGTTTGAGGAATATTAAAATAAGATACTAAAGCATTAGACATAGTGGAGGCTTAGGAAAATGAACTCTAATTTCTTAACAAAGCAAAACTCATCATGACATCAAGTGCAAGTCATGATCTACTTAATAGAATTCGGAACTAACGGTAAAGAAGGTAAACTTGGACTCCAACAATAAAAATTTAGAAGAAAAGAACTCTACATTATTATATAATTTGGACAAAATGAAAATGTAATTAACTAATTTAGAAGTACAAAAATATATGGTTGAATGAGGATTTGAGGAATAAGAAAAACCTATGAAGGCACAAAAATAAAATTGCAACAAGTCCAAGAGTAGGTAGTTACTAATGATTTTGTTGTTTATTACATATAGATTTTATATTTTATGGTTAAATCTGGAAATGATTTACCATTTGTACCAACTATTTGTATACTACTGCTATAATTAATATTTAATGATATTTGTGTTCATTATCAATTAGTCTAGTAATAGTCACTCATAGTCTACTATTGATTAGATTCCAAATGTTCCACCATTGTCAACTCTAAAACCTATGCTTAATTTGTTGTAAAATATAAATCTATTGATATGAAAAACATTTCATCATCCTTTATCATTTTTCAAAATCTAAAAAATACATTTATATATTGAATGATGGAGAACTACTAAAAGTTACTTTTTGTATTTGTTCTAGTTAACTAACATCTTAGTGTATGTGACAATGAAGTTATTCTAATTGTAATATATGATGTGTTATTTTCTTTCTTAAATAATTTACTTATTATTTATGTTATAGTATGTTTTAAAAGAGATAAGACCCCTAATATCTCTAACCATTTCTTCTATTATATCAAATGAAATTTTAAAGGAAAAAATAAGTTGTAATATGATTAATTTATTTAACAAAGAAATGCTTATTTTCATATTTAATATTTTATCTTTCTTTACTAAATTTAAAATATTTGTTCATTGTTTAAGCCAAATAGTGCTATATTGAAATGGTTTTAACAAGGAATTTTAGTTTGAACAAATTAACTCCATGATTGTAGGTAGTAAATTAAGAATGTTAATTTTATGTTGTGGTATTATGGAGTGGTTGTAGGTGATTGTATATGTTTTGTTAATTACCTACCTATGTAATCATGAAATAATGATACAAATATCAACCTACTCTTTAAGGTAATTCTCAACCTCAATCTATCCTAGGAGTAGTATGAGTCATATGTCAATGTATGGATATTTGTTTGGAGTTATTTGAATTATTTTTCTAGTTTGGGTAGGCAACTGTGAGCTTGTTATGAGTCATAGTCAAGTCGCACTATGCTAGGTGATGAGAGCAGGTTACTCTAGTAGTTATTCTAATTATTAGAGCAGTTACTCTAAAGNAGTGAAACTCTTGTAGTCTGTTTGAAAGTTAGAGTATTTTCCAAGTGCCTGTAGCAGAAGGTCTAAGTGTGGACAGATCTTTATTCGAGCATTGTGTACCTGAGCACACCTTGTGTATGGCAATAAAGACGAGCTCTTCGATTCATGCTTGTAGCACTTGAGATTTGTTTTCTTACGCATTCCTTTTATTTTATTTTCTTATGCATTTATTTTATTTTATGCACTTTACATTTATGTTATTAGCATAGTAATTCATTTTGATCAATTATGAAAATTGTTAAAATTACACAAACACAACAACTTTGAGCATGCATGTAATGCTTGGTAACCCAATAATGATTAGCGTTTGGTAATCCCAACAGTGTTGCACTAGTTCAGGATGTGTATAGCAAGTGGGAATGGATGCCAGTGTTAGAATTAGTTAGAACTTATTTAATGAGTGGTTAAACTAAATTAGTCACTTAGTTACCTCTCTCCTTCCCTACTAGTGTAGGACATAAAAGCATAAAAGCTATAAAAATCGTATGCCTCAAGCTTACTTAATCATACAGTTGTGACATACAGGTAAGCTTGGGAAGATAATGATCAACCAATCCATCCTTATTCCACAAGGGTGCATAAGCACTTAGTCCTTGGAATTCAACTGGATCGTGCATGAAATGCTTGTATTTGTATGTTTGAGCATAGGGGTACCTTGCCACTCATCATTGGTGTCATTGCTGAGGACTTAGTTTTTTGTGTGCTAACTAGAACATATGAAATCATTCTCATCGTTAGAACAAACCCTTAGGGTTGGTTGAGAAAATAATAAACAAGAATACATTGCATACTAAATAGACAAGTATGTCTTCTTCTTCGTATGAAAGCACCTCACCACCTAGGTCTAAAATAGGAAATAGTTGACAATGTAATACACATGACATTGATCTGCCAATCCCTCAACAAGTTTGAGTGGTATATATTCATCCTGATGAGTATATACTAGACTTCACCTTTATCCTCTATCAAGATAAACAACTACATTGGTAAGACTTAGAAGGTAACATAATTTTACCTCCTAATCATTCAGTCCCAAGCATGCTTCTTCATGCTCTCACATGAATTGGCATGCCATACTTACATGCAAGAAACATTGTGTAAGACCATGACTTGAGAGAATACAATCCCATAGAGGTACAACGTCAAAGGGACTTGCAATAGGAGAGACATCATAAGTCTTTGAAGGGTAAGTGGTCTCAGGATGCCCCACATGTCTTAAGAAAAAATGAGGGTGGTTAACCTACCTCAAGCAGTCACCCACATAATGATGTTCCTTCCCTTGACTTTGGCCAAGGGGTTGTGTATTAGAACCTTTATTCCACTATTCATAAACTAGGATCTGATACCTGTGGGCATAAAGAGTCCACAAAAGGGACACGAATTCATGATAAAGGTGGACATTCTGATCACGATCGGGGTCGAGACCATAGAAGAGAAGGTAGCAGACACTGTCATGGTGAAGGTTCTTCTTCTTCTTCACCTTCATCATCTCCTTCACCCTCTCCTTCAATATCTAGATGCGGTCATAAAGAAAAAGACCATGGGGATAAAGGTAGGCAAAGTGGTAAGAAAGGGGACAAGAGCACTCTAGAGTGTCATGACATAGAAGAAGGGAGAGTAGGGAACAATGTAGGCATCATAGATGCCATGGACATGATGATCACGATGAACCCCTCCTCACTACTTGAAGTATGTTGGACATAATTGAGGTTGTTAGAATTCCAACAAGGCATTAGAAAGATAGTAGGATCAAGAGATTAGATATGAACAACATCCCACGATTTGAAGGGGGATACAACACTGATCCCCAGAATCATTTACAAGAATTCCATGATGCATGTGCCTTATAGAACATAAAGAATGAATGGAAAAACCTTAAGTTGTTTCCATGGACATTAGTTAAAGAAGCAAAAAGCTGGTACCAGTCTTTAGAACCAAAATCCATTCATAGGTGGAGTACTATATTATAACTATTTAATGGCAAGTACCAAATATACTCGGGAGTGTCTAACTTATGAAAGAAAATCCAAGGCTAGAAACAAGGAGGACATGAACCCTTGGATGCTGTAATGGGTCGATGCTATGCATTGTTACATCATTGTCTTGGCCATGGTTATTCGCAATGGGATCAATTATGCCAGTTCGTGGATGGGCTTAGGCATGAAACAAGAAGTATCCTTCGGACTTATGCCCAAGGGAGACTATCCGAGCTTAGGTCCCATCAAATTCAAAGACTATTGGAGCAAGTTGCTAAGGAAGAAGGTGAGCTATGGAAGAGAGAAAGTGTAGAAGAGTATAACGTAGATCCTTCCCTTAGGAAGAGGGGAGTAAGATTTTGTGAGGATGAAGAAGAATCACTACTCGAAGAGATGGTGAATTGGAAAACTTTGCCTATCCAAAAGATGACATCAGAAGTTTTAGCAAAGGTAGGCCAAATGTGGGATTCCTTAGACAATAGATTTCAAATTATTCTTAAAATAGTAGAGGAATCTAGAGAGCAAGGTAGTAAGAAAAGAAGAAAGAAAGAGGCTAAACATCCACGTAGCAAGGGTAAGGGAAAATTTTCCATCATTGAAGAGGTTGTGGATTTGGAAATAGACAATGATAGTGGATGTGAAATATGTCAATACAATCATCCTAAGGGATGGTGCCTTATAATCTCACATCTATAGGAATCTGGGGTGTATGCAATCAACCCATGATTAAACAAAAGGTAAAGACCCCGAAGGTTACCTTATCCTCAAGGTAACCCAAGGAAGTTCCACCAACCCTTAACATATTATCCCAGTGGAACTCCACCACAACTGATTTAGCAATATCAATAGTGGCAACATCCACAATCATGGGGAATGCCATCGCCAAAGTAATAGTATCCTTACCAACAACTTGACCCATATGGATATTATGTGCAATAGCCAATCTCCCCACGTGACTCTACTGGTCATGTCACTCCTCAAAATTACTACTAAGCTTGCGAGTATTATGGGACTCCCTCTTCTAGGGTCGATATCCCACAAGCATATGATCCTTCTCATCTAGTCACATCTCTTCCACCAATGGCTCCACTACCACCTGCTCCAACTATGTAAGGTGAAATCCCTACCTAGCTGTAGCAACGTAATGCCACAAGGGTTGTTAACTCTCAACCTACTATTCGTTCCAACAACCACATGAAGAAAAGACCTTCCTTTAGAACCAACAGTCTAACCAAGCCCTTGCAATCACAAGCGACTAATTCTTTAGATGCCTTAGTATCAATCAAAACTTCAGAACCCCCTTCAACACAATCACTGCACTCAATGCATATGGTCATGCTAACACATGCCTTCACCAATTGGATCAAATTTGGCCACCTTCCTAGGAAATTCTCTAATCTTGAGAGCCCTTTGATATACTTACAAATCGTAAGAAATGCACCATGCAAGGCTCTTTTGAATTCATGTTTCGGTATCAACTTGATTTCTCAAGAAATGTACAAGGCCTAGAACCTACCTCCATTGAAAAAGAGCAACATACATCTAGAGTTGGTTGACCAGTCCATCACTATCCCATTGGGATTGGTGGAAGACATTGTTACCACTGTTTTTGGGTGGTCATACCGAGCTGACTTCCTAGTGATTTAAGTAAACAACTATAAGGGGGACTTCCTAATCATAATGGGAAGAGCATGGCTAAGCACCATCAATGCATGCCTAGGAATCTGTCATCTTTCCTTGGAAATATCAAAGGAAAATACATTCAGAAAGATCGAGAAGAAGAAAGTTCCATGCATTGCATATAGTGATATAGGGTGTAATTGCATGTAGAGGTCATGGTTTGTGCAAAGTTTAGCATTGCTTGCATGCAATTAATGTGCACAAGTGATTAACATACAAAGATGCCTGTATGTAGCAACCACATGATAGGAAGACACCCAGTGGTTGATAGCTAATCAAGAAAGTAGTTCACTCATATGCATGGAACCAACTGAGGGTTTGACTTATGATTACATCGATAGCATAGACACATTAGAGCAAGTCCACCACCAACATCCAAGTGTTAACCTTGAAAATATCAACTAGGGGAAGTTGGAAATCCCTAAGAAATTTAAGCAAGAGCCCCTCAAGTTGAAACCATTGCCCATCGGTATGGAATACATGCTCCTTAAAAATGGAAAATCAGTAATTATCAATGCTAAGCTTGCTCCTTAATAGAAAGAAGAACTTTTGAAGGTAATAAATAAGTGGTTGGAAGCCTTCACTTGGTCATATCCCGAATTAACTAAAATAGATCCTAGGATATGCCAACATAGAATTTACATTGATCTCTCCATGAAGCCTTGAAAACAACTGCAGAGGCGATTGAACCCTAAGCTGAAGCAAGTAGTTAAGGAAGAAATCTAATGGCTTTGCAAGGCTAGGTTCATATACCCCATTGTTGATAGAGAATGGGTTAGCCCCTTAGTTATTGTGCCTAAAAAGGGAGGCAAATGGAAGGTGTGCATAGATTTTAGGCTACTAAATATGGAAACTTTCAAAGATCACTTTCCATTGTCATTTGTGAAACAAGTCTTAGACACCATCGCAGGGCATCCCTATTACAGTTTTTTGGATGGATATAGTAGATATAACCAAATACAAATAGCCCTAGAAGACCAAGACAAGAATACATTCACCAGACCTTGGGGAACATTTGCATACAAATAGATGTCTTTTGGCTTGTGCAATGCCCCTGCAACATTTCAATGACTATTTTTAAGCATATTCCAACAACAGATAGGGAATGGTGTGGAGGTCTTTATGGATGACTTCTCCACTTATGGAGAAAACTTTAATCAAGCCTTGGACTAGTTGGAGAAACTATTAAAAAGATGTGTAGAAACCAATTCGAGGCTCAACTGGTAGAAAAGCCATTTGATGGTCTAAGAAGGTGTAGTACTAGGGCACAAAATCTCACATGCAGGGATAGAGGTAGACCCCGAGAAAATCAAAATTATCCAACGAATTACCTTTCAATCAAAAACTATCAAAGATATTCAATCATTCCTTGGACATACTGGCTACTATAGGAGATTTATTGAGAACTTTTTAAAGGTTGCCAAATCATTGGTGGAATTAACAAAAAAGGACATACCTTTCGAGTGGACTAGGGAATGTAAATTAGCTTTCCAAACTCTGAAATAAAATCTAGTAGAAACACCCATTCTACAAGCTCTTGACTGGTCCAAACCATTTCATATCATCCCCCCCGCATCCAACTATGCTTTAGGAGCCATACTTACATAGTTAGATGATCAGAAGTGTCCTTATTACATGCACTATGCAAGTAGAAGTATCTCTAGTGCACAACTTAACTACACTACCACAAAGAAAGAATTAATGGCTATAGTGTTTGCACTAGAAAAGTTTAGACACTATGTATTGGGATATAGAGTATATATACATACAGATCATAGTGCAATCTAGTTCCTCATGAATAAGCCAATGGTAAGCCCTCATATCATACGATGGCTTGTAATATTACAAGAGTTCGATTTAATGATGATTGATCGCAAGGGTACCAAGAATGTAGTTGCTGATCATTTATCTTGGTTGCAATGGGACAAAAAAGAGGATGAGTATCCAATTTCTGATCATTTCCTTGATGAATTCCTCTTTGCTAGTGTAGTGAATAATCAATCACCCACGGAGACAAAGTGGTATAGTAGCATTCTTACCTACCTCCTCACCCAAAAAACACCACAAGAGTTAAACCTTAAGAAGAAACAACAGTTTCTTCATTGAGCCAAGTACTTTATGGAGATCAATGGGAAAATTTACAAAGTATGTCCTGATGGCTTGGTTCAATGGTGTGTTTCTGATATAGATCAATTGTGAGTTCTCCAAGATGCTCATTAGGGTCCTTGTGTGGGTCATTATGTTGGGAGATGAATGGCCATCAAGATCCTACTTGTAGGATATTATTGGCCTATATTTTTGGGATGACCATCGTTTTGTCCAATCTTGTAATCACTGTCAACATGATGGGGGAATGACTGCTAGAATGGAGGGTCCACAAAAATGGATTCAACTATTAGAACCCCTTGACAGTTGGGGAATTGATTTTATGAGGCTGATTACACCAATGTCTAATGGAAAAGATTATATTATTGTTGTCATTGATTACCTAACAAAATGGGCTGAAGTAGCTACTATTAAAGATTGTACATCATCTATAGCTACATGATTTATTCAACAACAAATCATAAATAGGTTTGGTGTGTTGCATGCACTTATTTTAGGCAATGATACACACTTCACAGGTGCAACTTTTTAGAAATTAATGCAATGCTTAGGGGTTGAGCATAAATTGACTACACCATACCACCCCTAAGTGAACGGTCAAGCAGAAGTCACCAACAAGGAGATTATGAAGATATTGACAAGAACCATTAGCAAGTTTAGGCAAGACTAGAGCACTAAACTGAATGATGCTCTTTGGGCATACTGCTCCACATGGAAACTCCCTATAGGCTACTCTCCCTATGACTTAGTGTACAGAAAATTACCAACACTTCCCATTCAAACTGAGCTTCGCACACTATCCATAGCATGTAACCTCAACCTTGTCCTTGATCTAGCACAAAAAAAAACATTAGTAACCCTTAACTTACTAGATGAAAATCAATTAGCTACCCTGTCATCTAATGAATTACACAAGGCCTTCAATAAACAATGTCATGACTTAAGAATTAGGAAGGTTAAATATCAACTAGGAGATAAGGTTCTCTACTAGAATCCCACACATGTGCCACAACGTACTAAATTTCAAACACTATGAGAAGGACCTTATATTATTTATGAAACTTTTTCTTCAGGGGCCATGATAATATACACACCTAAGATCCCAGATAAGAAACTTTTGGCCAATGTGCAATAAACCAAACCTTTCTAGGAGCTTAAGATAGCTAGTATACATGCTACCTCTTGTGATGGACAACCTTGCTAACTATTTTAGATCTCCTCCTTCCAACTTAGTCATGGGGGATATGGCCACATATTCTGACCATTATAGGCCCTTAGTTCTTTTTGAATTCTGTTTTTACACATTTTTTATTTTACACATTCTTTCAGCTTTTCTTATTTTTGTTTTACACCATTGTTCATGTTTTTACTATTTCATTGTTTGCTTGATTTACTTTTATTCATCATCTAATAAGTGCTCATGATCATGGATTGAATTATATCATATTAATTGCTAATGTTTGATTTTTACCTTTGAATTATGATGCTGATATTAAGGTATGGTTCTTTTGGTAAAATAGGCAATGTGTCCATGCCGTCCACTCATCCATACAACTCTATGGTCTCCTTTGGCTTGGAACTATACAGTCCCATTTTTCTAAGTAAACTTGTTAATGAATTGATGGTTGGGTATTTTTCAAACCAATGAAAGAATCAAAGGATGAAAAGGGTGTGACTTCAAGGGGATTTGATGTATTTGTGCTGGCCATTCTCTTGGGTGCTTGGATGCTTTTTCTTGGGTTTTCTACCATTTTAACATTATTCAAATATTAGGAAGCTGAGTGAATAAAAATAAGTCATTGCATGATGTGGTTCTCATGCATAAATATAAAAAAAAGGAAAAAAAAAGAGAAAAAAAAGGTAAAAAGTGAGAATTCAAAGCATACCCCATAGACATAATAAAGCAATATGGGCTACAAGCACTGGTTATGAAACTGGAAAGACATGTTACCCATGCCTGAAGGTTCCCTCTAACTAAGGCCATTTCTCACTTCCTACTTCTCCATCTCACTCTCCTTGAGATGGTGGTCACTCTTTGTGAAGACATTCTTGTTGCTCCAAGAGGATGGATTGGCCAAGTGTATTGATGCAAGGTCACTAAATGTGGTTGGTTTGAGTTTAGATTTGGGATGAAGTTTTACTCAATCATCTTAACCATGAAATACATAAGAAGCTTTACACAACCTTGTTCTTAGGATTCCATTCCATTCTCTCCTCTTCAGCTTTCTTCCCATTTCCACCTCATTGCTGATTTTATCATTAGTCCATTATGGGTTGATGCATTTTGTTTCTTTGGTGAATTCTTGTGGGTAAGTTTTTAACTCTTTCTTCCAAATGACATTCCTAGAGCCTACAGACTCTTTGGTTTGTGCATTTTTCAGGGCATAAAAGGCATGAGCCTACTTTGGGGAGGATCCATTGGCATTCCTTTTTGGTGCAATTGTTAAGTTCTTTTCCTTAAACATTTTCTACAATCAATCATATCTTATTTCATCGCCATCCATGACATCCATTTTATTGGTATTACCATTGTTATTTTTCCCATCTTTCTTGTTCCTCATATTTTTCCATTTTATAGCTATCGAAGGTTTGCTCTTAGTCATGGGGGCCTTGGCACAAATTTTTCAATTTTCTCTATTTTACTATTTGCCTAACCCCTACACCTTGGGTAGTCACCTGTGATAAATCTCTGAACTAGTTTCTGCCATAACCACAACTCAACCAATAGACTTCATATTAAGGCAAGGTATCAACTACATTGTGGTTTATCTATCCTTACTCATTTGTGATTGTGTTGTGTGTGTAGATGGCGATCATACAAACAATGGACTGGGCTTGGAGGAAGCACTTAAGATGGACTAGAACTAGAGCATTTATGAAAGGAGCAAGTGTAGTGGCATGGCTATGGATAAACAACGGGAGGCAGAATCTTAGCATTGGTGGCAACACGCTTCATTTTCTTTCTCTCTCTTTCTCTACAAGCTACCAAATAAAGGCTTGAATGTCATTTATGTATGAGTGTTCACCACAATGGTCATGAGCACTAATGTTGTAATATGCTTATTGATCCATTCATTGGGCATGTTGAGTCTATCATCCCATTCCACCATCAATTGTCAATTAGTCAATAATCCTATACCTTCCCAATATTTTGTAAGAAACTCAAGGACATGTTTTCATTCAGTCGTGGGGGTATGATGAGAGAAGCTTACTCTAGCGGTTACTCTAGTAGTTATTCTAATTATTAGAGTAGTTACTCTAGTGGTTTATTCTAATTATTAGAGTAGTTACTCTAGCGGTTTACTCTAATTATTAGAGTAGTTTCCCCTAAGCCTATAAATACAGTGCCTAAGTTCATAATTGAAAGAAGTCTTTTAGCAGTCAAGTATCGAAACTCTTGTAGTCTATTTGAAAGTTAAAGTATTTTCCAAAGTGCCCACAGCAAGAGGTCTAAGTGTGGATAGATCTTTATTCGAGCATTATGTACTTGAGCACACCTTGTGTATGGCAATAAAGAAGAGCTCTTCGATTCATCCTTGCAGCACTTGAGATTTTTTTTCTTACGCATTCCTTTTATTTTATTTTCTTATGCATTTATTTTATTTTATGCACTTTACATTTATGTTATTAGCATGGTAATTCATTTTGATCAATTAAGAAAATTGTTAAAATTACACAAACACAACCACTTTGAGCATGCATGTAATGCTTGGTAACCCAGTGATGATTAGCGTTTGGTAATCCCAATAGTGTTGCACTAGTTCAGGATGTGTACGACAAGTGGGAATGGATGCCGGTGTTAGAATTAGTTAGAACTTAGTTAATGAGTGGTTAAACTAAATTAGTCACTTAGTTACCTCTCTTGTTCCCTACTAGTGTAGGACATAAAAGCATAAAAGCTATAGAAATCATATGCCTCAAGCTTACTTAATCATACAATCATGACATACAGGAAAGTTTGGGAAGACAACGATAAACTAATATGTGCTTGTTCCACAATGGTGCATAAGCACTTAGTCCTTGGAATTCGACTGGATCATGCATGAAATGATTATATTCGTATACTTGAGTGTAGGGGTACCTTGCCACTCATCACTAGGTTTGAGCAACTTTGATTATAGTTTTCCATATTAGGTTTTTTTGTAGTTTGCAAGAGTTTCAAGGACCTACAAGTTATATTCTCAATATTGTTAGTCATAGTGGGATCACAATCAATATAGAAATAGTCGCCAAGATATTTGGATTTTATTAATACAACATGGAGTAAGCCACAGTCTGGTTACACTAGCAAATTTACCTAATGCTAATATTTGGTAGTCCTTATTAACTTAAATAGTCATTTCAAGTTAATTTGTATAAATGGGCTACTAGTCAATACCTAATGGTCCAAATAATAAAACTAAAATTAAAACTTAAATTTGACTACATTCATAGACCCACTTGGATTTATTCAAAAATAAAAATATACATGTTATGAGTTTTGAAAATATTATTAAGAAAATTACAAAGTGTTCTTAGTAAAATTTGCAATAAATTAACCAAATTTGGAATGTAATTTATCATCTATCTCTAATATGCTTAAATGTAGAACACCATAGGAAAATGTAGTATTCATCTTCAATGCTATTTATATTGCAAAGTCAGCATATTTATTCTTCTCAAGAAATTTTAGGCCATCTACTTATTTTAACTTTTAGATGATAAGATTCTGTTCATACCTTGCTAATCATGCATTGTAAATGATAAGGAATAGAAATAGATAGATATTTTTTCTTTGAATTAAGGTCTCTACATTCAAATAGAAAAATTTCTTTCCTTCTAAAATTTCCCAATTTTTTTAAAATATTACTTATTTTATTAATTTTGAAAATTATTTAGGATTAAAATAAAGGATTTTCTCTGTAACTTTCTATTTATTAAGCCATAGAACTTTCTCATGAAAGCATCTTTTATCTTTGGTTTTCATTATTGCTTTTCTAGAGTATATATCAAATAAGAATTCAAAAAGATATTGAGTGTAGGCTATAAATTGATAAATGGATTTAACTTTTAAGGGAATCATCTTTACTTCAAGAAGCATAATATTATATTATGTATATCTCTTCATTTTAAATTCATTGAGTAGGCAAATATTTTGAATTTCTTATATCTATTTCCAATATTTATCTGCTAGAGCAAGACCCCATACATATATTTCTAAAGAATAGTTGGTTGAACAATGACATGATAGAGTTAGTTTTGAATTTTCCAAGTGAGAAAAGATTCATTCTTATATTTTTAAAGGAAATAAGGGTAAGATATTTGGAAGAGAAGGTTATGTCCACATGTTAATTTTTTATAGTAAAATTATATATTTTATTAAGTGTACTATAAATAATGATTTCAATTTTAAGACATTAATTTTCATTCTTGAATGCTAACAAAAATCATCAAGAATATTAAACATTTATTGTCATTCAATATATCTCTAAAGAATAGTTTGTTGAACAATGGCATGGTAGAGTTAGTTTTGGATTTTCCAAGTGAGAAAAGATTCCTTCTTATATTTTTTCAAAAGGACATAAGGCTAAGATAGTTGGAAGAGAAGGTTATGTTCACATGTTCATTTCTTATAGTAAAATTATATATTTTATTATGTGTACTATAAATCATGATTTTAGTTTTAAGACATTAACTTTCATTCTTGAATGCTAATAAAAATCATCAAGAATATTAAAAATTTATTGTCATTATTCTATTAATTTTAAAATTAAAAAAACATCATTAGCAAAAAGTAAGAGACTAATAGGACTATTTTCAATTATAATTGCAAATTTAGTTGGTATTTTATGCATTCACTCTTCACGTTCATCAATAAAAAGCCCAAGTAAAGTAGAAAAGAGAGGACATTCTTGTTTTGATTTACACAAAAAAAAAATATTAAATAAAAATATTTCTTGCGCTATATACTAAATGCATAGCTCTCTAAAAATCTTTTAAATGGTAGATAATAGTGTGTTGTAAACTTTTGAATTTTCCAAATCTCTTAATAACTTTCTTCAAATGATCGAATCATAAGCCTTAGAAAAGTCTAAAAATCAATTAAATATTTCCTTCTATGGACCTTTTGCTCTACCAGTAAGACATTTTAATGTAATGAGATGGTCTATAGTTCAATGTTTCCACCTAAATCATTCTTAGAAAATTGTATGTATCTTATTTTTTTCTAGCTCTCTTCCAAGTAAAGATTCTAGAATAGTGCTAAAAAATGTGACAAAAATATTAATGATTAAAATCACTCTATAATTATTTAGATCTTTTTTATCCCTTTTTGTAAGATCATAACTACTTTATTAATACACCATTCCTTTTTAAACCCAACTTGCACAATCAAATTTAACTTATTCTATATCGAATTCTATATCAATTATCCTTTCAATTTAAGAAGTAACAACTAATCATGACTTGGATAATCATTTTAGGATAATATAGAAATGATTTTAGTTTGCCTTATGTGGTTTACCTAGTCATCTCTTATTAATATAAAGAGGTTAGTTATGATTGAATGGTTTGAATAATCATTTCTCTTCACTAATACGTGAATCAAGTTGTTAGCTCATTTTCTTCTTAGGAAAAACATTCCTAATCCAAGTCACACTTGAGGCATCATTATATTCTTCTATAATGCTTCTAAAGTATTCTATTAACTATATGTCTTAGGATGTACTTTTAGTCATTCTTGTGGATTCTAATAATCATTTTCTTTATATCACATATCATTCATAATAAAAACATAGAAGAGGAGGTGTAAAAATTTAATCAATTAACTAAATACTATCATTAAAGGACAAGTTGTTTTGATACTCTCCTATTTGTGATGAGGTTTTGAGTTCAATTCCTTCCTTCATATTTGGGTGTTGTAATAGTGAAGTAGCCTTATGATATGACACTCTTGTTTAGTGGGTTACATCTATCGTACTATGGTGAGGGGGTTGTGCTATTAGCCCCTATGTATTTCCATTTATTTAGGAAAAAAAACATGTATTAAAAATATATTCCTAAGTTAAACAAAGCATAAATAAGTAGGAGAAAAGTTGATGTAGCATATATTATGCTTGCATTAGAAGTCTATAAGTCATCACTTACTTATAGGTGTAGGGTTCTTATTTCACATTATCAACATGGCACGTCAACATGTTTTCCTTAAGAGTTAAACTAATCATGACTCACTTCTCAATATATAGTCCTTTCATGTTAGTTTGACATGTTAACATTTACCTTAATAACAAAGTTATTCCTTCTTGACCCATAATTCTTTCATGATGATAATGTAACATCATATCCTACTTAGATTTACATGTCATTTCTTTTCTATTATATCTATGAATTTTCCATCCATTACTTATCACTTGAATTAGAATACTATTTTTCATTGTTGTATCAATGTTAATCTTATTCTTTTTGAACTTAAAATAATGATTACAAGTATACCACAAGATAGATAACCAATGTAATACTTTAGAGGAATACCCTCAAATGCTAATTGAATTGAAAACATCTTACCTAATAAGATAATGAACTAACCACTTGAGCCACCTATAATGGGCTACTTCATATTATGTTATGATAATGGTTGACTTACTTTATCATTCCATTAAACCTATTAATTTTTTATGATTTCTTGAATCATATATAAAGGAGAAGTCTTTGGAAAAATATGGAGGATATTAAGCCTATTATCTCTTAAATGTACAAGTGTAAGATAATTTATTATTTATTATATTATATTATATTATATGAAAAATTTTGGTGTTTTAAAATTTCATGATACTATATTCCACATTTCTAAACAAAGATCAAGTTTTGTTCTTATTAAGAAAGGACTCAGAAAAAAATTGATAGCTAAAACCCAAAACCCACATATGTATAGTAGATGCAAGGTTGTTGAAAAATTATGTTACCTTTAAAAAAAGTTAAAATTTGAGGGTATATGAAGTTATTAGGGCAATTGTCAATGCTTAAAAAGCATACTCACCATAGGAGAATCTATCACAATGTTAAGTTGATATATAAAATCTTTAAATTTTGCATCAAGAAGGACTAACATCTGGTTGAAAGCATATATCTTTCTTAGTAACGTCCTTTCTTTGGTTATGTAAAGAATATATATAGAATTTTATTTTTTTGTACTAGGTTGTAGTGGTTTTAAAATCTTGCATAAGATCTTAACATTGTTATGATTACATTTATTTTGTCATATTTTCAATTACTTCTTTTAGTTACCAACTACAAACGGTATATTCTTAGCATATGTAATGCTATTTTGATAATTTTTATGTGTTATATAATGAATAGAAAGCATCAAAATTAATTTTCTTGGATAGGGTGGGAGAGCTAAATATTCATTTCTAGAGAATAATGATATTGCTAGGAAGGAAGGAAGGAAGATATATAAAAACTTTAACTTTCGTATCAAGGAGGGTATCAAACCCTAAATATATATATATATATATATATATAAATTCAAAGTACAAAAGAGTACTATAGAGATAAGAAACTAAAAATCTTAAAAAGAAAAAAGGAAAGGCCTAATGGTTTTGTGAATGTCTTTTCAAGTTTTCAATCTTATAACCAATCTTGAAAAACCTCCCCTCAAGGGTAGGAAATTGAATATTCCATGAAAAGATTAATATTGGGTGGAGGGAAAGGAGGCCATCACCTAATTAATAGAATCAACATTATCAAAATATATTATCTTCATATCTTGACCAATAGTTGTAAATGAATTATTAGGAGTTAAAATATTTTGAACATGTTATCCATTTTGAATATTTGACATGTAATTGCCAATAGATAGACTTCCTTGACATTTTTTAATGAAGAATAATTTAGAAACCATTTGAATGAACAATATGCTTTTGTGAGATATTAAAAACAAATATTTGTTTCCCTTTAATCATTAAATAATTCTTTGAAATTGATTTGATTTGGACCTTTCTGAAGGATTTTTTTTGAACAATAGTAAAATAAAAGGTGGGGTAATTGTTAAAACATTCATAGAAGATACTATTTTAGGATCTATAGCATCTATGAAGAAAACCTTAGTAGGATCTACATCATTTGTAGAAGAAACCTTAGTAGTGTTTCTAGTAGCTTAGTGTTGATGTGCATGCATAACCATTTTTCATAACATAAAACATAAAAAGACATGAATCAAACATATGACCCTCTTAATACTAATAGTGGCATTACTTTGAAAGATTGTAATAAATAGTCTTCTACATGTAATTAATTCCCATAAAGTAGGACTAATATCTAATTGAAAGTATATATCTTTCTTAGCAACATCATTTCTTAGCAACACCATGTGCATGCTTATGTCACCCTCCTGCAACTCTTGCATGACCATTGTCACTCGTTGATCATGGTGCCACTATTGATGCATCGCGATTGACACGCTTGCTCACAATTGATCACCTTAGGCTATTTCTCACACCACCTTTTATAGTTGCATATGTGATCACTATTGACACTACTTGTAGTGGAAGATGTGATAGCCACAATTGACACTACCATCAATTGTTATCTACTACTATGTTGGTGAACTGCCATTATGTGTTGTGTGTTTGTCATAGTTATAGTTGATACTATTGCCCTTGTTGACTGCTAGCTGTAGCTCCCACTATGTATGTGCAATGTTTGATAGTTGAGAGGCCATCTCTAGTTCTGCTTGAGCCCAAGAGAGGAGGAGGCTGATGCCCCTTTGAGGTGGCTACTGACCCTTCTTTATAGGACACTCCCCACTAGTGCCATTAATGCTCACATCCACCATTGATGTCAGTTATGTCCACCACCATGTTGCCCACCACTTTTGGTATTAATCTAGGTGTCCAAGTGCTATTTGTGATCTCTTAATGCAGTGGCAATCAAAATCCTTTAATGTTAATTGTTGAATTATGTTTTTTTTTGCTGATATATTTAGGTTTATATAGTTTATTAATAATTGATCTTAAAATTTTATTATGTCTATAATTTTTGAATCTATTGGATGATATAAATATATATGCTATTATTAATCATGACCTCATGCCTAGCATGGGTGATGTTGACATCAACACCTAGCCCCCAAACTAGAAATTACATGAAAGTGCAAGGAACAGCAAAACCATGGAAATTTTAAAAGGAGATGCAAAATATAGAGAATCGAAAAGATCATAAAATAGAGACAAATTGAAATTTGAAAGAACTTTACTAATCTAAACATGATTGAAATAACCATATAATCAAGAGATAACTAGACATGGGCCACCCTTATAACATTATCTTATTTAATTAAGACCAAAAGATATACTCTTTATAAATCATAACCTTAACTATATATATAATTAAGATCACATTCCTAATCTTCTTGTAAGGTAAAAGTAAAAAGTGTGTGAACTACTTTAATCACAAGACGTATGCCAAACTTAATGAAGAGGATAAGCTTATCTTAGATCATAGCCAGTCATAACTTTTTGATTTTTCCTTGGGAATTTTTTTTGGGATATTTAGGAAGGGAATGGATAAAGAGGGGTTATTTGCTTTTCTCTTTTTTTTTTTGAATTTTGGGTAAATATTTTTAAAAGGGAAATGGAGGATAGGGTGAGAATCACTATTGAACCCCATCACACTCAAGAACTTATTACACTACCAATGAACATGGTCCTCATTATTTTTCTTTTGTCTCTCTCTTTCTTTTTTAAAAAACTTTGCTCATGGTGTACTTCATTCATAAGGTAGAAATTCCAACATGAGTCTAGTCGATTAGCTACACTACAAAAGAACATGGTCCTTTCTAAAATTTGTCCATGGTACAATTCAACCCTTGTGCATGTGCCTTTTAATTACAATCTAGATGACATCATAGCAAGTCTCCTAGGTGGCTATTGGTTCTCAAGTGGTGGTGAACAGACTTCACCTTGTTGCTCATAGGATAGCCATGGATCATGTCACCTAAGGGCTATGGATTATAAGAGGGAAAATGGAAATTTTCAAGGTCACCTAGTGATTATAGCTACCCATTCTCTAATGTCACCTATCCTACACTAATATGATCATGATGATTACATGATAAGTTAGCATAAATTCCATTCTCCATAATCCAACATAACTAATAAAACTAAAACCTTGAAATAGGCTAGGAAGAATCATAACATTATTGAAATATATAATATAAAGGAGATTTTATGTAATAGTGATGGGATATATCATATAAAGCATTATGCTTATATTATTTTCCAATGGTGTTATGATGACCCAATGCCTAGTAACTCAAATGACCATAATGATTATTACAATCATATGAAAAGAACAAATCAAACCAAAACCAATATTCTAATAAAATGATGATAGAAATGCAAGTAAAATATGAAAATGCAACTATATACAAATGAAATGCATGGTGAAGGGAAAGAAAACATGCAACTAAGGATCTATTAGGTGTTCATGTGGGGCACCTGAGTAGAAATTCTTTAAATGAAATGCATTAAAATTTTTAGGTAACTTATATCCTTGGAAATTATTAATTTTGTGAATATTGGGGACAATGACATTTGTAACTTGGAATGAGCCTAACCACATAGGAGAGGACTTACTTTGAGGATCTATTTGACCAAATGCTCTATCTCTCTTAAGAGCTAGATCTCCTATTTTAAAATTTTTACCTACATATCTCTTATCAAACCATCTTCTAACAATTTGTTGATGATCGAGATTACCAAAATTGATATATAATCATAATTTGGTTGTGCATTTTCTATCAAGCACTAAATTTTTTGTCCAACTTGACTGTTTCATAAGATCAATAATTTTAGATTCTAAAAGCTCATCAAGTTCTTCTTTCATCCAAGTTTCAATCTTCGATCTAACAGGTGTAAGTTTTTGTAGGTCATTGAATACAGATTCTCTAGGAATATGTTGAATGGATATGTCATCAAAATTTCGTACACCTTCTAATGTTTTAATGGTTGAGACCTCATTTATATCTTTGTCCTCTCCTAAAGTTGGCAAGTCACTTAAAAGGAATTTTTTCTTATCAAGTTGATGACAAGGCAAGGTATCTTCATAGATTTCTTCACATTTACTAGAAGCAAGAAGATTTATTTCCAAAATTTCACTCTCATGGTCATTTATAACATGTTCACCAAGCTCGACTTTAATAACTCAAATATAAAGATTGGTGCTTTAATTTTCCAAAGATTGATTTGGCTAATCGAAGGTTGTAACTACTTGTTTATAGAAAGGCTCTCTTGGTATGAGCATGTATTGCAACTTTCCTTTAATAGAAATTAATAATCCTAAGAAATTTGACTTGAAGAAGCCCGAAAACTTGGCTTCAAAAGTCCTAGATAGAAGCACACCATAAGTGGGTGACATATCAACCACTAAGATATTTGTATAACATGTAAATGTAGGGTATTTTTTAAGTTGTACTTTCATTCCTTTTAATGACCCTACTACAGTTACATTAGATCCATCAAGTTGTATCACACTTCTTGCTTGTGGTAGCATCCATGCTTCTAAGGTTTTACATCCTCAAGTGACATGACACTAATAGTTTCTCTAGAATATATTAAAAAATTATGAACATTCTTTCCCAAATTAATCAAAGTTATTAGGAAAAGAGTTGCTCTTTCTTGTTTGACATGGAATTGCTTGCATTTTCTATTCATAATGTATTAGGACTTTCTACAAAATGAACTTGCCTTTTAGTAGTTGGAGACTTTTCTTTATTGGTTTCAAGTGTATGAACTATCCTTTGGCTCACATCTTTCATTTCATTAAACTATAGAAGGTCATATATTGAAGTGTTAGCTTTAACCCTTTTCAATTCCTCAACTAGATCATAAGTCTTATCTTCATATTTGGCTTCTTGTTGAAGTTGAGTTCTTCTAAGTATAGGAGGGAGGTTTGGTCACTGTGAGGCATTGGTTTGGGATGACCTGGTTTGAGTATTTGTGTTGTTTTGACTAGGCGCTCTTCTATTTGGAGGAGTATAAGGATCATTTCTAGTTTGTTGTTATGTGTTGTTCATAATGTCACTAAGTATATGGTAGCACGTGTTATGTGGGTTGGGATTTCTTATCATAACTTGTTCCAATGAGGAAAAATTTTAATTTTTTGTTTCATGAGGTACACTAAGGACCATAATAAGGTCTTTTCCACTTTGTTGATTTTGGACATTGTCATAGTATAACACTTAAAATTGAGAACAAGCTTTCTTAGAATGTTTCCTAGTGTTATGGAGATGACAACAATAATCATTGATTAATGTACTTGACTTTTTAGATTATATAAGAACCTTGTGGTTCTACTTCATTTCAACTACATTGGAAAGCTTTTGAAGTGAAGTCAATATTTGGGTCATTTGATTTTGAGTTGTAGATCAAACAAGATTGGATATCCCATTTGGTTTTATAATTGATTGGATTAAGGATTTGAATTGTTCATCATTCAAATTAATATTATATGGTAGAGTAAAAAGGATGTTGAACTTTAAAAATAATTTTTTGAAGGTTGAGTTAGTTGAAGGGGGAGGGGGAAGGAGCTTGCAACATAGTATTGATCATTGGGAAAGTTGGTAAAGGTAGAGGACTAGATTTCATAGGTTTACTGATACTCATCATTCCAAATTATGTTTGAATGCTATTCATGAGGGTAATTTTTTCTAACTCGATGGCTTTAGCCATTGCTCCCTATATTTTTGTTATGTTGGGATTAGATTTAATGACATAGGTAAAGAATGGATCAATGTTGGATAAGTAAAAATTTAGGATGCCACTAGGTTGTGGGCATATCTCACTTGACACATAAGCAAGTTGATGAAGGAATTTTAGGTTGTAGTCACAGACATTTTCCCTAAGTATTTTGCTTAACCTTGTGAAATTGCTTGCTGCTATGATCAAGCTAGTAAACTTGTCAAACTAAAGCAAAAAATTATTTTTGAATTCTTACCATGAGTCAATAGAGCCATTTGGAAGCATCAAAAACCATTTGATGGCTTTGCTTGTAAAATGTTTCATAGATACCCTATATGCTACATCATTTTGTACAATGTTATGGATGCTTGATAAGGTTTCTAAACATTGTATATGTTGGCAGGCATCACTAGTAGGGGTTGTGGGATCAAAGAACAAATTTAGGTTTTGGAGAGATTTTGGAATATCATGGTAGTTGGTGAAATTGAAGGTGTTGCTCACCAAGGGAGTTGGGGGTTGATTGGCTGCCATCCTATTTTGAGTTCTTCTAGGGATAGAGCTTGGGAAATGTGAGGCTTGTTGTCTTCTTAATGTGAAATGATGGGTAGTTGGTCAATTAGGGGTAGAGGTAAATGATTTTTTTGGGAGGATTTGCTCATAAAATAAGAATCACATAATATAAATGGTAAAATAAAACTATAAAATTGAGTAAAAAGAGAAAAAAATATTGAAATAATATTATTTTTCTAACAAAAGACACACTAAAATATGCTATATAAAATTTTTTAAAAAGAAATAAATGCATGAAATTACAATATTTATAAAAGTTAAAAGGAAAATGGTGAGATGAAAAATTTCAAAAAAAAATTTAAATTGAATAATTAATGAAAAAAACCTTACTAAAGTTAAGACTAAGGTAAGGATAGCCAAAGTTAGAACTAGGAAAAGAAGGTTTAAGATTTCGATAATGAAAATGATAATTTTTAGGAAAGAGGAAACATTCTTTTTTCCAAAATGAAAATAAAAAAAATAAAGTGTTTGGAGATAGGGGTTTTAAATAGAAAGCACAAGAAAATAAAATTCAGGGGAAACAATAGTTTTGAAATAGGAAAAAAACAAGATCAAGAACAAGAAAAATGATAAGAAAAACTGATGTTTCAGAAAATGGGAAAAAAAGGCTGGAAAAATGACCCTCCTTCTAGTGCCAAAAAGGTGTTGATGCATAAATTTTGGACACACCAACACTTAAAGAAACTAGTTTAAGGAAACTATCCCCTAGGGAACCTCCCACATGGGTATAGAAACCCAAGAATAGTCTTAGTTGGAGAGAGTTTTGTGACATTCCAAAAAAGTAAACTAAATAAAAATTGGAAAGAATTAAATTAAATAATTATCTTATATTTCAAGGCTTGATGCAAATATAGTAGATTTTAAACTTTCCTTGATCTCCCACTACTACCATCAATTCGTCACTAGTGGTGGTGCCCATTGTTGGGTAGGAAAACCCTAGTCACTATAGGAATATGCTATCCCACTCTTGTCCTATGTTGCTAGTGATGGAGAGAGAGCAAGAGATAACTATCCCATTGGTTTTTTGCATTGATAGAGGGAGATAGATCTCCCATGCTACTATTGTCAATGCTAATGTTGTGCATGCTTGTTGCATGCTTTGCTGTTGTTTGCACTACCTTGCACACACATTTTCTGTACTACTGGTAGAGAATCCTAGGCCACTACTGCTGGGAGGGATACCTACTGCATGCTATTGCCATCACATGAAACATGTTGTTGGGGGCTATTGCTGCTATTCTATTGTACCCCACCACTATGGAGAGGGCGAGGGAGAAAGAGAGAGTCTGACATGCACCATGTGTAGACATGTCCACTATCATGCACATCTACTATTTGATGTTGCACTTTTTGTGTGCCTACTTACCATCCATAACATGTACATTGGTTTTGTGCACCATTACTACTATTATGAGTCACCTGTTGATGTCATCAGTTGTTGTTTTTATCACCACATGCATGATTGCATTGCCTACTTGTAGCTCTTGCATGACCGTTGTCGCTCATCAATCATGATGTTGTTGCTAATGTACCTACTCACATCTAGTCACCTTGAATGCTACTAATGCCATTGCTCATAGTCGCATATGTCATTGTTGCTAACATTTCTCATAGTCACAAACATGATTGCCACAAATAATGCTATTATTGCTTTCCATATGCTACTACGTTGGTGAACTATTGTTGCACACTACGTGCTTTTCATAGTTGTAGTTGATGCCACCATGCTAACCCCCACTAACTACTAGGTGTGTCTCTCGCTACATGTTTGTAGTGTGTGCTGGCTAAGAGGTTGTCTCTAGATCTACCTGTGCCTAGGAGAGGAGGGAGCTTGATGTCCCTTTAAGGTGGATACTGTCCCTTATTTATAGGTCACTTCCCTTTGGTGCCATAAATGCCCACATCCACAATTAACATTGGTTATTGATGAGTGGTGAGGTACCCCTACACTCACCCATACGAAACGAGTGTAGCACACATGATCTGGTTGAACTCCGTAGACTAAATTCCTACACACCCCATGGAACACTTGGGGTTAATCATTCGTTGTCTTCGTAAACTTACTTGTAGTTCTCACGGTGTATGGTTAAGTAAGTCTGAGGTATATGATTTTTATAGTCTTTTCTAGTTTTATCTCCTATGGTATCGAGGTGAAGGGTTGAGAGAACTAACTAACTATAACTAATGAACTAAGTCTAAATTAACTAGCATCAGCATCCGTTCCCACTTACCATACACACCCTGAACTATGCAACTGTGGCTACCAAAGGCTAATCATTACTGGGATCACCACACATAATGCACGTGCTCGAAGTGGTCATACTAAGGCACTTAACTAGCCTAAACATAATGAGTAGCCAATTCCTTGACTAGCCATACACATCCATAGATGCTCGTATTCAAGTCGTACTCATTTTGCATTCTAGGAGTTTAGGGTGAGAGAGACTAATCGTGATGAATAGCTGATTCCTTGATTATCCATACATATTCATCAATGCTCGTAATCAAGTCGTACTCATGTTGCACTACTGCAAGTAATAAATAACAAGTAGGAAATAACATGTAATAAACCTATTCCATGCACTGCAAGGTTTATCCACAAAGCTCTTCTTTATTGTCATACACAACTTGCGTTCAGGTACAAAGCTCCTCGAATAAAGATCCATTTACTTGGGGACTCCTACTGTGGACACATGGAAAATATTCTATCTTTGGAGTGATCAATCTGCCAGAGTTTCCCTTCTTTAAGCCTAGGATGAGGAATAAGGGGAGTGTCACATCTTATTTATAGATTTGGCAGTGGACTGTGATATCGCGTACGTGACATCATAGGGGACGACGTGATATTGTGTACGCAATATCACGACTTGTGCATATCGCGTCTCATCATACCCCCATGACTAAATGAAAACTTGTCCTCAAGTTCCTTACAATAATATCGGGAAGGTATGAAATTATTGAGGGGAATGAAACTAATGGGATGACATGTCAACGGATCATCATTACAAGACTTGACAAAATTGGTGTTCATGACGACAAGGGTGGGCACCTTATTACAATGACATCAGGCCTTAGTTGGTAGCTAAGAAAGAGAGAGAGAAATAAGTGTTGCTGTTATCAACACCAAGATTGCACCTTTTTTGTCCATCCATAAGCACAACATCGATCTTGCTCCTTGCATAGCTACTTCAGCGCTGCTCCATTCTAAGTGTTTGCTCCAGATCCAATTCCATTGTTGTATGATTTCCATCTACACACACAACACAATCATATATTAGCAAGGGTAAATGAATCATCATGTAATTGATACCTTGCATTGATGAAAGTTCATTGGCTGAGTTGTGGTATGGCTGATATGGATCGAGAGATACATTAATGATGACTACCGAAGGTGTAGGGGTTAGGAAGAAAATCAAAAAATTCAGGGCTAGGAGAAAATTGAAAAAATTAGGCCTCGTACCCCCATGACTAATCGGAAACCTCTGGTAGCATTAGAATGGAGAAAGAAAAGGATTAAGAAAGATAGATAAAAAGGGAAAACTGAAAACATCAGTGAAATGGATGTCAAGATGGTAATGAACAAAAGAAAATTAAGTGCAAAATGTTAAGGAAAAGAAGTTAACTGGTGTACCAAATAGGAATGTCAGTGGGTCCTCCCCAAAGTAGGGTCATGCCCTTATTGCCTTGACAAACCCACATTCAAAGAGTCCGTAGGCTCTGGGAATGTCATCTGGAACAATAGGTAAAGTCTTAATCACAAGAATTTACCGAAACGAAAACAATGCATCAACCAAAATATATACACTACTGATACAACTAGAAATGAGGTGGATAATGGAGAGAAGGATGGAGAGAAGAAAATGGAATGGAATCCCAAGAACAAGGTGGTGTACAACCCCTTGTGTAGTTCATGATTAATGTGACTTAGTAGTTCTCATTCCAACTCTAGCCTCAAACCAACCACATCCAGTGACTTCACATCAATGCATTTAGCCGAACCATCCTCTTGAATAACAAGAATGCATCTCCAATGAGCCACCACCATTCCAATAAAACAAATGAGAGAATGGGAAGCGAGAAGGGCCTTAGTTAGAGGGAACAATTTTGGTTCCATAACCAGTGCTTGTAGCCCAAGTTTTATTTCATCTAAGGGGTGTGCTTTGAATTCTCACTTTGTTTTTTTTTTTTTTATTTTTTTTTATGCATGAGAACCACACCATGCAAAGACTTGATTATTTTTATTGTCTAAAATTCGGATAATTGGGTAACATAGGAACGACAAGAAAACTCAAGAAGAAAACATCCAAGCACCCAAGAGAATGACCAATACAAAAGCATCAAGTTCCCTTGAAGTCACACCTATTTCAATCCTTGAGTCCTTCCTTAGTTTGAGAAATGCCCAATCACCAATTTGTTTAAGTTCTTATTAGAAGGGGATTGTACATTTCCAAGCCAAGAGAGACCATGGAGTGTTGTGGATGAATGGATGAGGTGAACTCATTGCCTACCATATCAAAAGAAACATACCTTAGTATCAACATTGTAATTTAAAGGTAAAAATGAAACATTAGCAATCAATATGAAAACAGTTCATACCATCATTCCGAACACTGATTGGGTGACAAACTTATAGGGTGGATACACACACACACAAAAAAAAATGAAAAAGGTATAACGATGTTGTAAAATAAAAACTAGAAAAGTTAAAGAAATTTGTAAAATAAAACTAGAAAAGTTAAAGAAATTTGTAAAACAAAAATGTGTAAGATAAAAACATTGTAAAAAAAACATGTAAAACAAAAATTGAAAAAGAACTGAGGGCCCTATATGATTAACATAGGTGGCCATCTCCCCCATGACTGAGTTGTAAGGAAGAGATCCGAAATAATAAGCACCTATTTGAATTTCTAAGAAGTGCCCAAGTTCTCCCAATTGATGATCTTAGATTAAGGGGTGGAAGTTGGCGACACTCATATTCCAATGTATATATGCTTTCGTTATGGGCATGGGTTTCCTCAGTTTGTTCCATGCATATTTGGTTGCTCCTTCGAGTAGCTATCAACCATGGGGTGTCTACTACTGGTTGTATAGTTGCTACATACAAGCATCTTTGTTTTAAAGTTTCAAGGGCACACCTGTTACATGGAGGCATTTCCTCCATGTCATCACCCAATGAATCACTGTATGTGAGGCATGGAACTTTCCTCTTCTCGATATTTCCACAAATGTTTATCTTAGAGATTTCCAAGGAAAGATTGTGGATCCTAAGGCATGTGTCTACTATACTAATCCATGCCCTTCCCATTATAATTGGGAAGTCCCCTTCGTTGTTGTTAACTTTGATCACCAGAAAATCAGCTGGGTAAGACAAACCACACATAGTGGTGATGATGTCCTCCACCAATCCCAAGGGAATGGTGATGGATTGGTCTGCTAGCTCTAGTTGAATGTTGCTCTTCTTAAGTTGGGGCAGGTTCCAGGCATCATACATCTCTCGTGAAATTAAGTTAACTCCAGAACTTGAGTTAAGAAGAGCCCTATGTGGTTCATTTTCAGCAATTTGTAAATAGATTAAGGGACTTCTAGGGTCAGTTAATTTCCTAGGAAGGTGGCCTACCTTGATCCAGTCAGTTACAGTATGCATTAACATAATCGTATGTGTTAAGCTCTGTTGGACTGAAGGGTGCTCTGAAGTGTTAGATGGTGGAGGAGTGTACATGGGCCCAACCACTTGTTATTGTGAGAGTTTTTCTGGGCTTTTGTTTTTGAAGAAGGATCTTCTTTTTTTATAGTTGTTAGAACCAGTAGCAGGTTGGATATTTACAGCTCTCACAGCATGACGTTGCTATGGTTGAGGAGGAAGTTCCCCTTGCATTGTTGGA